>WKFP01014035.1:218789-295477 GCA_011057875.1 Pterocles orientalis
AAAAAGAAAAGGAAAAATAAGAAAGAGAAAAAAAAAAAGAAATCTGACTAAAACTAGCAAAGCCCTTCCTCCTTCCTTATGTGCTGCATATGGTTTCACTGGTTGCACTGGTTTGTTCCTTTACAAGTTTGCTTGGCTTGTTGAGGAGACATAGGGCTTTAAGCATACAGCTGCAGGCTGGCAACAAACCTCTTCCATCTTCTCTGTCTGGGTAGGATCCTCTGGGCATGGATTGCCTCTTCTATGCTTGAGTGTCATCTCATCCTCCCCACTGTGACACCATAATAATCCTTGTTTCTTCTGTGGGTTTGGGTTCAGGTCTGGTGAAGTGTTTCTTGGGGCTGGAGGCTGGTCAGCATCGTTGGTAGGAAAGGCTGTCAAAATTGTAGCTAGCTCTGGCCAGACTATGCATATAGCATCCCCAGGAAGGCCAGATGCTCCTTGCTTTCCTAGGAGCTGTGCTGTCATGTCTGGTATTGGCTGGTCAATCCTCCTGCTCTGCCAGGGCAAGAGTCCACCCTTTCCAGTTCCCCAGGTTTACTGTGCACAGTAAATAAACAATGAAATCATAACAAGAGGGTAGGCGGAAGGGCATGACTCTCCAAGAGGTTTTCAGCCATGGTACCTGTACTTACTGACAATTCCACTGCCTGCTTTTATTTTCATAATCTTTAAACTTTTTATTGGGCCAGCCGCTAGCTGAATATTTTCTAGCTGTTGCTCATTCTTTTGGCAGAGGCCTGACTGTCAAACACAAGTTATTTTATTCATGTAAGATTTTTAGGAGTTATTGATACCTAAAGGACCAATGGTTTTCAGACCAAACATCATATCCTTCCCATATCACTTTATATTTACAAATACATATCCTAACATGTCTCTGAATTACAAAACGTCTTTTTTTCGTGCCTTCTCAAAAACTGTTCCTAGAATTGTTTGCACATACAACCTCTTTGCAGAGCACAGTAAGTTCAAATTAACAGCATATTCCTGGTCCATCACATTGTTGCTTTTAAATATTTTGTCCCCTGCCATTTCATAAAAGGTCCTAAACGGCAGCACTATTGTAGTTGTGGTATTTACTCAGTCCCCTTGTACCTTATGAAGCTATGTAATTTTTTTCTCTCGGTATTGTTACTTTGCCACATTCCCTCTGTTTTGGTTTGTTTACTTGTTTGTTTTACTGTTTCCTAAGCAAAACTGAGTGGAGTTCTGGCCTTTTTTGAAAAATAGTGTCATTATACTGAGATGTATTGTTATATTTTGTTGTGTAATGATTGTATAAAATCTTGTTGTAATTGGAACATTCACAGAGTAAAAAGCTATTAGAAAAACCTACGGGTATCAAAGTTAAATCCTAGAACTTCCACATACTTTCCTAACAATCTGCAGACTCCTCTGCCATACACACACATGCATACACAATGAAATATGTGGAAGTGACAAGAATAGTAACAAAGAAAAAGCAGGTTGTTTCACAGGTAACTTCATCAACATGAAGAACTGGAACAAGCAACAGCACTCCCCAAAATGTGTCATGTTCTAACACTTTGGCAGCTATAAAAAAACTACTCACCTTAGTTTTTACATTTTGCAGATTTCTGAGAATGTAAAGCATGTTACTGTCATATGCCACTTAATCCTGAGAGACACAGATGTGTCCCATCTGCTTTTGTTCTTATGTGCAGCATTCTTGCTTTTATCTGTGGATGCAAATGCACTTATTTCTTTCAATGTGCTTTGATTCAAAATACATGACATCACACCTTCAGGAAAGAGTACTCACATAAGAAACAATGGAATCACATCACATGCCTCAACCCTGAGTGTGTCTGTGTGTGTGTGCGAGTGTTTGCATGCTGTGCATTTGAATACCTCTCTCGTTTAAAACCTCTTTTTAATCTACTTCCCTTCTGGGTAATCTTTGACTCTAATCTTTGCCTCTCGCTATGCAAATTGTTTCTGCATCTTACACACAAAACTTATTAGATACCTAGAGGAATGTGAGAAATGCCATGTTTTCCTACGCAAAAAGGACCTAATCTTTCTGATATTGGTCATTTCTGTCCTTTCACAGCAGATAAAGAGCTCCCAGCAGAGATGGGTATTAAAGGGTATGCTAGGAAAAGGTTTCATCTCAAAGACTTTAGGCACATGACAACATGCTAAAAAAAGAATATGGATCATTACATAATGAAAGGATGGGATTATATTTTTGGTCCTGCTGGCTAGGTGCAGATGTTTTAAAGGCTGAAATATGTGTATAAGGTGAAGAGACACACATTAAGATACTAACAGTGTGACACTTCTCAAATGTATAATAGTTATCTAAATTGCCTCGTTGCTGCAAGTCAGAAACAAAACTGGCTACAAGCAGAAAGGGGAAAACAATACTTTTAGTGTAGTGCTAGTTTACATTATCTCCATGCAGTATAACTCTAATTACTATAACAATAGATGTGGAGGTAGCACAGAAGGAGGGAGTTGGAGCAGTGATGAAGAGGGGGACTCCCCTTGACAGACACACAATACATAGACAACAGAGAGCTGTGGCTGTCTGAAAGTGACCCTTGATAGTCATCCCGGGATTTGGGGGGAGGAGCAGTAATGGAAACCAACAGAAAGAAACACAACCAAATAATAAAAGCAAGATACTAGTGATATGATCATCAATTGACTGGAGTGGGCTTCTGGACTCCCTGCTCCCACTGGCTTGCAGAGCAACTTGTCACATCCCTTCCCCTCTACATGTTTCAGGACCCAAACCAGTAAATCAAGGGAAAGCCCTTCTTGGGAAAGCACTATGAACTTCTTTAACTAAGTGCTGTCAATGAGGTTGCCATGGCAGTCTGCACAGCATTCACAGATGACTCTGAAAAGGGTCACAGGGAATCTGCACCTTCCCACCAAAAGCCCACTCAACACCGTGCCAGACACATGCCAAGAGCTCAGATCTGGGAAAGCCATATCTGAACAGACAGGCATAACAATTATCTCAGTGGAAACACATAGGCAAGTCTGGCTGGGGCTGACAAGACAACACCTAGGAAGAGGTTTTCTCCTAAACCCAGTGTAGATAATAGCAGTGATAGAAGCTGCAATGAAATCTTCAGTTTAACGTGCAACACAGTTCTTCAGGCTTTACTTCCCACCCTGAAAATGTCACAATGTAACTAGAAAGAAGCCCACACACCATGATCAGCAGGACCCTGAAAGAGGAAGAAGAAAAGTTAACCTCCCGGGAAGAGAAAGATAAGTAATTTTGTTCCCAAGATATGAAGAAGGCAAAGATAAAATACCAAACTTAGTTCTCCCAAGTGCTATTCCTTTTTCACAAATGCTTGTTCCTTTTTTTCATAGTTCAGAGGTGAAGGAGGGATCTTACCTCAAAACCATTGCCTCAGTGTGTTGTTTCTGAAGCGACAGTGATATTGTTTAACTTCTCTGGGCAATGCAGAGGACACGTTGGAGTGGAAACGTTACAGACTATTGTAGAAATGAACGACACAGTGTGACCAAAGATGTTGCAGTGATTCTTTCCCCTCCTTCTTCTGCAGTGCTGTTCAGTGGCAATGGTTATGATCCCAGAGATGGCTAGCTGCCTGAACAATTGACTTTTCCCTTGCCAGCTTGCCAGTTTTACTTGCATAGCAGTGCTAAGCAACAAAGGTAACAAAGATGCAATTAGCAAGTCTGGAGATGGCTCCTCCTGCCCTTCTTCCCACATCCTTCAAGCCTCACCTGCTGCCTGTGAGCAAAGTGAGAGCTGGACTGTCTGAAAGGCACACACAAGGTACAAATGTCCAAAGTGAGCACGCCTCTAGGAATGCAGAGAAAGTTGCAAGCTTGTCTTTCCAATATCAGAAACTGAAATGCCAAATGATGTGAAACATAGTGTTAGAGACCTGTGAAAGGAATGTGGGCTACCCTGACAGATAATTTTGACTACATCTTGAGTGGCTTCTTATTTGTCCTCCTTTTCAGTTGTTAGTACCTGAACTGGGAAATACATTTTCACAAATCTGAAATATCTCCCCCTTGGGAAGTAAAACTTACATGAAACATCTATGCTGAGTTTTCACTAGGCCAGGCTCAACTTGCTGCCTGTCTATGTGAAAGATGATGTGCTGCTCTCTGATTGGCTATAGTTTGGAGGTTTTGGCAGCAGAAGTGGCTGCTATCAAGTGATTTTTTCCGAGGGAAAGAAGTCTGAGGTTCTAAACCTCAGACCTAATGATCTAGGTCTTCAAAGACAAAGGGAGCTGTAAATAGAAGCGTGAAAATTCTCAGCAGAGCGTGAATTTATTTCACACTGAAGACAAAGGTGCTTCTAAGACTGTCCTGATGAGGTAAATGACTGGCTCTGAGCAAATTAGACTTGTGACCAATCAACCAAGGCCTGTGGAGACTTGACCTAGGACACTTGAAGTTGTAAGAAGTGTTTTGTTTTGGCTGATTCAGCCTAGATTTATTTATATGCATATAAAGTGGCTGAGCATGGTCTGTATCATGAAGCTTACAGCTGGTTTGTGGGTTTTTTTTCACAGACTTCGAATGTCACAAGGTCTCAGTGACAGTTGAGGGTTGGTTAGCCTTGATATGTCTGTTTTCAGAATGATAGATACTATTGCCTGTTCCTCAGGTACAGGCCTTCAGTCCTGGTTTTGTTGGGATCAGTGCAGATACGAAATGTACGGTTCTCCTTGCTGCACTATTTTGGTCAAACCTGCATTGGCTGTCACTGAACCTGACTAAGAACAGAAATTAACTACTCTGGAAATGAGGCGCTTCCAGACAATGATTACCTGGGGAGACTGGTTTTTTCTTAACTTAACTCTGTTCATTTAAAGCTTTGGTAACTTCAATCTAACGCTCCTGGATTATGTCAGTGCAAACAAAACAAAATTAAAACAAACTTAGAACAAAATTGGTGCCTCCACATGGTGTCCAGGTGGAGTATGAATTTCATCTTAAGATACAAGTGGCAATGCATGCAGATGCAGGATGCTTGGTCTCTGACAGAGACCAAAACTAGCCTGAAAAGCAGAAAAGCAGAAAATGACCCTGCGCTGTCTGGCCTGCTCTTGTGTATTCACTAGCATACAGGCCTCCTGAGTCTGATAGAGCATTTTGGCCCAAAGGGGAAATTATTTGCCCACTTGGTAACAGGCCTGCTCTGGAGAAGGATGCCTCCTTTCCTTACCCACAGACCTGTTCCCATTTCATCTATCCTGTCTCTATCATCCTGCCCTCTTGTTGTCATTGTGAGGCAACGTGTAAAATTTGATGATGGCAGAAGTGCTGAAGTGCTGAGACGTCAATCCAACAAATATGAACTACAAAGCAAACAGAAACTGGAGACCTTATAATCTTTGGAGACTACATTAGAAAGCTTAGACCTTGAATGGAAACACTGCTGCAGAGAGAATGCTGCAGGATAACTGTTTGGCTATATTAGAAAGGTAGATCTTTTGCTTAAAGCTCTTGAAGCTGTCCAGTTGCCTTTTATGAATTGTGTGTGAAGCCTGAACAAGAATGGACCCAATTCAAAGTCACTGCCCATTTGCCACTTTAAACACTGACAACTATTTATTTCATTTTATATCCTCTCTTCCTATTGTTACAACTGCTCAAGCTAGATTTCAGTTGCTGATGACTTTTCTAAAAAGACACAATATTAAAGGGAAAATATTCCATCATTTGTCAAGTCATGACAAATGACTTTGCAGACTCAAGACGAGGAAGTTCTTCAAAAAGAGCACAAGATAGCTAAGAATTATCAAACATATTTTCTGCATTATATGCCCTTCTACTTTAGGTTTTTTCCCAAACCTACTGACACAGACTGATGAAAACACTAAGCAGCAGCATTCTTCTCTATAGTCAGCCTATATTCAACATCAGTAAGACCCACTGCATAACACACAGTTAGCTTTGTGCCTAATAAAGCCTCCTCAGGGCAGCACAAGACATGAACTGACCCTGTGGACTGAGTCAAGTGGAGGCCACTGAGACAACTGGCTGCTGGAGTGCAGCATGCCAGCTGAGAGGCGCAGTGACATGCCTTTGATCAGCTTAGGGACGAGAAAGCAAGCAGGGAGCTCTTTTGGCTGCTTGTACCTGCTATGATGAAGGGCTCTATGATGAAGAAGCCAGACTCGTCTGGGAGGTGCATGGGGACTGCACTAATCAGATACAAGCTGCATCATGGGGCATTGCCAGGGTATCAGGGGAGCCAGTTTTTTATCTGAAAGGTACTCGCCATAGGGGAAACCACTATCCTTGGAGATCTTCACAGCTTGACTGCCCAAGAAGCAACCTAATGGACCTGTCCCTCTGAGAAAAGGGGTTGAACTGAGTAACCTCTGGAGGTCCCTTCCAGCCAAATTATTCTAACAGTCTATGAATCTGTATAGATCAGATCCTCTCTCACCTCAGCTGCCACAAACATGTATTTTGCAATTTAGAACTTAGTATTCTCTCTTGGCAGGGTAAATATCTAAGTGAACAGAGATTCTTTTCCAAGTAGCCACAGCTGAGCTTCAGCGAACACAGTGTACAGTCTTGTCAGTCCAGTTTGCAAACTGGCTTCACGCTGAGTCCTCAACGTGAAATGAGATATCCTCATGCCTGTTCCTTCCCTCTAAGTCCCTTTCTGTCCAAATCTATGTTGCATTAAGGACAAAAATGAGTACTGTGGCTTTCTCTGCCACATTCTGGAATGCAAATACTGAAGACATCAATTTCTGGAAGGTGATAAGGATCGCAGACATCCATTTCAGCACCCTTGTCACCACAGCACCTCTGAGGAACAGCAGTTGATAGCAAGGCATGACATAGTCACCTGCACCCCACTGTTGACATGCATAGGTACTCATGCTGACTACAAGTTCTCTTTCCATTGCAATTTACTGACTTAATTGCAAGTCCCAGGTGGGAAGACTTATCTCCAAACACATCATCTGCCTCTAGTCTCAGCCTTGTTATCAGCTGCCTTGCTCAATGCAGAAATTATTGATAAGCAAAACTCTTTCTTCAAGCTCTATTTGCTCAGGAGCACATCCCAAAGCAGCAATAAATTCCTGTCTTCTTTTTTCATTCCCATGGATGCTACTGATTGCCAGTGCTAGCCCTACCTGTCTCAGGCAGATTTGCTCTCTTCCTTAATTAGATTATGCAGGATTTCTAGGCAGTAGGCATCCTTGAATAACCATGTCAGGAGTGATGCAAAGTGGTCTGACCTATTTTAATCACACCTTAGAGCTTGAGAGACTGTATCTTCTTCCTTGCGTGTAACATACAAATGGAATTCTGCACTAACCCTTTGTTCAGGACGTACAGTGAAGCTGAATGTTATCCGGGTACGTGAGCTTCCTTGAAAATCACAGCCACCATGTTCAGACGGAAATATTTCCTGTTTTGTGACTGATGTAACTCACTCTTAGACTATGTAAAGAGTTACTTCATCATGCAGGTGTGAAAAGCGATGCTGCTGTTCACTGTTCTCACTGTACCATAGAGACATAAAATACCTCTTTCACTACTCAGAACAGTTTACAGTTGCTGACAAAATCATCCAATATATTACAATCACTAACTCATGTTCTCCTCCACATGTCTTAGGAGAAAAAAACAGAGGCAGAAAAAAGGTCTAGAGCTGTCTTAAGCAGATGAATCCTGTACCTGGAATGGGAACTTCTGCTCTGAGACCACCAGAAGCCCCCTGCACTGGAGCAAGGCTGAGGACTCCCCAGGCACCATCTGGCATCATCCTAAAGATCAGATGGATGCTACTTTCTCATGCACCTGTATCTGCTTCTGTACCCCTCTGTACATGAGAAGTGCTATACCAATATGTGCATATAAAAATAGATGCTAGAGATACCAGGGCCCAGGTGCTTCTTCTGGACCTCCCAGATTTTTCTAGTGAGATTTGAGGAGCGTTAACACAAGATTTAGCCCAGACTGCTATCAGCAAATGTGCACAAAAATACATCCAACTTTCTTGTAGCCTGGTGACTTCTCACAGCCTCGGGCCAGCTCCATGGTTGCAGCTGTGCTTATGATAGTACAGAGCAGCCTTAGAGCTGTGCCAGTGAACGCACATAGAAGATTAGTGACTGAACACAAAGTCTGGCTCATTGAACTGAAAAATCAATCTCAAGAGGCAAGCATGTACAGCAAGTTATTGCAGCAGACAGTAACTCACAGGAAATAATCTCAGAGATTTGCCTAGGACTCTGCCTGCCTGTCTTAAATGTGTTGACACGTTTCTGCACCTAGTTGTTCTTGATCACCAAGAAGAGTGACACCTATAAACAGACATGTGCCATGACAAGTACATTCAATCCTATCTGACTCCATGTGTATGCGATGCCTTAGCATGCTCTCAGAACGCAGAGTCACCAGACTCCGGTGTCTGTGCTCCCAGTTGTTACAGTAATGGCAGGGATCTGGCAGTAATTTCCCAATCTGCATGGCATCTTTTTAGCCAATATGGAAGAACAGACCTACTTGTACTCATCTTTTCTATTCTAAAATTCCATCAGCTGCATTGTCATCTTTGAAAATGTATCACTCAGTGAGGTTATGCAACTCAGAGCATCAACATACAGAATGAGGGGAACTGAGGTGAATGCGACCTTCAGACCTCAAACTGAAGGTCTGAAGTATGAAAGATTCTAAATTATCTGACTTTAACACTCAGTTCTAGTTTGGTAACATTTACGAGATCTAAAAGTGGAGCTCCTTCACCAACCACCTAAATTACCAGTGACATTATATTGTACTCGGTTAAGGCACAGGACTTCTCACATCTATTCAACAGTGTCTCTTTGCAGTAAAGCAGTTTGATCAACACAGCTCACTGCAGTTCCATCAGTCCTATCCAGCTGAGGCACAAAATTTAGAGTCCGTCTATAGGTATTTAAGCACCACCATTGGTTGGTTCTTCCTCCTATACAGATCTCTAAACTTATGTCACTTCAGTCTAACTAGCTCACACTAGAGAAATTGTAGCTTGGCAGCAGAATCTGGCCTTTTGAGACTGTCTTGCCAATGCTAGTGCTGCTGCAGAAATGGCACCTGCTTGCATGGAAGTGAACCAAGAAGAGTATCTTGTGAGGATTTGCTCCTAGAGATCGCCAGTTGTGTTCTGATATGATCACTAGAGCTCTCCTAAGTGAGCAAAGCTGTGAGAAAGCATGAAGTGAGTGTAGAGCAGGAATTCAACTCTGCATTGTGCACAAGCCAAAGAAAAGCTGTTTTGCACTGACTGCATACACCAAGTCAGGCTGAGTTACTTCATAATTTACCATTTTTTAGCTGGTTAGCTCACTTGCAGTATCTCCTGCCATAGGATTTGTCCCATGCTACTGGGCGCTTATATTCCCACTGGACTGCAGAGGAGGGGCTCTGTCCTCAGCTTGCTTCTGCCTTTGTTGGGCTTTTTCAAAGCCACACGGCCAGAGGATGACCCTGATGTCAGGCTGCATAGACCAAAAAAAACAAGAGGTCTGACACTATGCTCTGTGTGGCACGTGTGTCACTTTAGTGGCCTCACTTTAAAAAACGGACATAAAAGCACAGTAATTAGAATGCATGGGTTGGCTGGAGACTAGCAAAGTGCATGTTTAACTTCCTTGGATAGTCAAACCTAGAAAGTGCCTGTGCACGGAGCTGAAGGTAATGCTCCTCGGAAAGAGTAGGTGCCTGTGTTGTCACTGGGACATCTTTCCTAGGATGAGAACTCCCTTGCAGGGTCACCTGCACCCTGGCTCCCAGATCGCGCCATGCTCAGAAAAAGCAGAAGGAGCAGGTCTGGTCCCTCCCTTCCAGTCTCTCCCTGGAGCAGAGTTTTTAAGTCCCTCCATTTGAGGTTGTTATGTAGCTGCTGGGACTCACAGGGACCTTCCATCCTCTGGGTGCTCCTTCAAGTACTGCACCTGGCCTGGCAAGGACATCTGGCTCTGAGAGATGTCATCTGGGATCCAGGAAGGTTGAGGACCAGTTTCCTGATTTTCCCTATGGCCCATACCCCAAGAACCACTAGCTCCAGGGTCTTCAGGAAGGAGTGCTGCAATGACCTGTAAGAGCCGGTTAGAAAATCATCGTTGTCTCAACCTTGTCATTAAGGACATGACACCCCCAGTTAGACTATAGGGTCCTTTCTATGGATTTGATGCGGCGTGGGAGCAAGACTCATCTTGACAGGCCTGTTGCAGCAAAGTTAAGATATCATGAGAAAATCTCCAGGGTAAAGTAAAACACAGTTGCCACTTTCTGAGACAAAGGCGCGGCTGGCATGCAAAGAACTTGTTTCCCTGGTAACGCACCCTGGTACTGGTACAAGATGGATTGATGGGGGATGGAGTGAAACGGTCTCGTTCCACGGCCCTGCCCTGTCCAAGACTATCTGTACCGCTGCAAGGATGGGAACAATGAGCTGCAGGTGCCACGGCTATCCAACCAGAAAGATGGCAGACACCGTGCCAAGCACTGTGACGAAATCTTTACCCTGAGGAGAACTTTGCTTGTTATAATGTCATTATAATACCAGAACACACCTCCATCCCAAAGGCTACCCGCCTCCAAGGTAGAGGAGGAGCAAGGTGTGTAGTTTAGCATAAAAGGTCATCCCCTAGCAACCTAAAGTTGAAGCCTTTCCCACCAAGGATCGACGACGATCGATCGTTAGGACCGACGGGACGCTGTTGGCTCCGGGCCCGGGGGACGCCTTGGACCCGCGGTGGTAGCTATATTCCTCTTTTCCTCTTTTTACTTACTTTTCACTCGCTTTATCTATCGCACATCACTTACGGACACAAAATAATAAAGTTTTTGCTGTTTAACTAAAGCTAACCCCTTTTGGCGTGGTCGCCTTAATTTTGCACTTAGAGATCTCAGCAAAGAACCACCACGAGTCCTTAGTGGACCGTGACCTGACCTAACATGAACAACACGTCCATCAGGGCTCCTAGAAGCAGAGCAAGCAGAGTCAAGTTGAAGCAAAAAGTTGTGGAAAGGACGGGGAAAAATTACCAAGTTCTTAATGTTTTATTTGTTTTGTTTCATTTTTTACCTTGTCCTTTTCACAATCTTCCTGTCAAACAGCCCTGCAGGAGTTTTCAATAGTTAAGAAATTGTTCATGTGGTTACAGTGAGGAAACCTGGGAAGTTCACTTGTAGCTTACTGTTAAAAAGACTCTTCTGATAACATGCTAAGATCATCTTGACTTTTTTCTCTTCTGCCCCAACTGCACAATTCCCAGGGCTTTTTCTTTCCGCTCTCCCTCTCTCTCTTCCTTTCCCTCTCCCTTCTCTTTCCTTAAAAAGAAAAAAATAAATATCCACAAAGCAGAGACCAAATACAGACCATCTTAATCAGACATTCATTTTATTCTGCTTTGGCAGTTGTCTGTAAAAGTGTATACTTGTAAACTGTTGGTAAAGGCACCTAACAAAAAATTCTCTTAATTATTTATAAAAGCACTTCGTGTCTTCACGTGCTGCTTACAGAAACTCAGCATACCCCCTGATGAATTAGCGATTACTCATATTTAAAAGGCAGTATTTACACAAGTTCTCAAAATGGGACTGCTCACAAAGTGAGTCATAACTAGCTGTCACCACTTGCATGTTAGTTCAGCTCCTGAAGTAGCACAGAGATGTCTTACAAATAAAAACAGCACGGTTCTTGATGTAGCAAGATAGGGAAATCTGTTTCTGCAATACATTGACACATTAGGCTGCTGAAATGTGGAGCTGTAGTAATGAAATGCATGGACGTTTTGCAGGTTCAGATAACTCATGCAGAATTATCTGTGTGGAATGAACAGTCCAGAGCAACATCACATATATGTACGTTTCCCATGCCCCTAAAAAGACAATCTTCTCTTCTCTATGCATAAATCATGGGTAGCATGTATGGTCCCCCACACCTGGAATACTCAGGTTTAGAATTAATAGTTGCTGCAGGCATTCATGTTCCCCATGACAAGCTGTTAGGGAGCAATAAAAGCACATTTTGTGTAGAATCCTGAACATCTTACAGGACTGTGGTTGTTTCAGCCTCCCTTCTCATTTAAAAATTCTTTATTGCTAGTCTTGCAATCCTCCATGTTTTGGAAGAATCACAGAGTTCCTAATTTGGTTGTAACATGCTGAAACGTCAGAAAATAGCTTGGTTACAGGTGACACCTTGGACTATAGAAGCCCATTATTACTTTTGTTAGATGTTTCCACCTTATACCAATCACTGTCTGTAAGGACTCTTACTAAATACACTAAAAGTCAGAAAAGAGAAACAAACAAGAAATAGTAAATTTATGAATTTATGTAGCTATAAATCTTGCCCAATGATGCACAGAAAGAAAACAGGTAAGAATTTCCTTCTGGACATTTTTCCTTGTAAAACACCACCGTTCCATCCCCACACCTACAGGGTTCTCACAGCCTGGAGTTATAATTTGTCACGCCAAAAAAAAAATACAGATAGTTTTTAAAGGAGAGCATGAACTTTGAAACAGAAGCTTTTAAATTTATTTCTGAAAGTGAAAATGACTCACTTTTCATTAACCCCCCCCACGTCTTCCTTTCTTAAAAGAAGGTGCCCAGCACTGTAAAATTCACAAACTTATCCAAACTGATTACAAAACTCAGTGGTACCAGCACTGGATTCGAACAAAGTTTAAACTACAAGCAGATACAAGTCCTTCTGCAAACAGAGTTGGGGTAGGATGTGACTAGTGTTTAGTAAAAACGAAAGAAAAATAAACAAACAAACAAAAACCATAAAAAACTGGACAACCACAGATGAGCTTACCTTTAAAGAAAGACAGGAACAAGGATGCCCAGAGACATAGTCCAGAATAAACAAATCCCAGGCACTTTTCTGTGAGCATTGTCAAAAAGGCTGGCTATCCTTCCTGACCAGAGGGTGAAAGAGGATGAAGTCTTGGAGACAGCCTTCAATGACTGATGGATTTGGCAACTACCAAGAGAGACGAGTATGTTTGCTCGTGTGCTTCTCCAGTCCCCAGGAGCCAAATAAGCTCAGTGCTGGGTCAGTAAATCCAAACACAAAGGGGCTGGTTACTTTGCTTGAGACTCACATTCCCAGGCACTCTGAGCCTTTTCTTGGTCAAAAGCAAATGCTAGCAATCCCTGCACACAGCTGTGTGTGTATGACAAGGAGGGGGAGTGCACTGCCTGGGAAATGCTTTCCAAATCTACACTGACTGTACCTAACAAGACAGTACATAATGCAGTGCTTCCAGTACTTGAACTCGAGTGCCTCTAGAGCTGTTTCAGAGCAAAGAGAGTTTGTAACCCCCTCTGCTCTCCCTCAGCTGCAGAACAACTTGCAGCAGGCACCTGTGGCACAGTCCTTCTGCCATGCACCTGTCCTTTCACCCTGCAGAGGTGGCTGGGGAGATTCAATAGGGCAGAACCTGGGAAAGGGGAAACTAGCCTGCGTTCCACCTTTTTTAAACCACCACTTCCTGTGATAACTTCTACCACAGGCAGGGAAATGTCCTAAGTGCCCACTTCCCAAGCTGACCATTGCTGCTGGCCCTCCATTCTAGAATTTTGCACACACCCTAGCTGCACTTGTGACATCTCCTCCACCTCCCCACTCCATATATTCACCAGACAGGCAAAGGTAGAGTAAGGGAAATGCCTCACTACATTTCATTTTTGAAAAACTTCAGTGTCTCAAGACACTAAAACATTTTCTGCAGTTTCCGTGCTTCTCTTTTATTAGATGTGAGTCATTAGATCTGGGGACCAGGACCACAAGGGGCTGGTGTGTGCCCCAGCTGCAGCATGGGCCTGGTTTAGCTGGCCCCTAAGGCACCTTTCCAGTGTCAGCGACGACGGGGTGGCTTCCTGGGGGACTGGGAAGGGTCCTCGGAGCTGCCAGTCCTCCTCTTGGCAGCTCGCTGAGGCCTCCGACTCGAGCGTTCGTTGCCCCGGCTGCACGTGGAGGGCCCTGGCACAGCCTCTCCCGGTCCTCCTGGGCCTCTTCTCGCTCCCGCAGGTGGCGATGGGGGTGGAGGTGGGGCTGCTGGCACCCACACGAAGGGCTGGGCTGGGGGCAGGAGACCCCCCTCGGGAGGCAGCGAGGCCAGGGGCAGCCACGGCGCTCCCCTCCTGCCCCCTGGCAGCATGGCCGTCCCCCAGGCCCACCCGACATCGGGCCTCCCCGCTGCACTGGCACACGATGGTGTCAATAAGCCGGTGGACAAAGCTCCTCGTGCGCCTGCCCATGGAGGTCCGCAGCAGCTGGATCAGAGCCTCCTCATCCGGGCCAAAGTATCGCAGGCTGGATGTGACGAGGCTCTGCGCTGCTGCTGCTTCCCAGGCATCCTCAAAGAGCTGCCCCAGCTCCTGCTGCAGCCAGGACATCAGGGGATGGAGGACAGAGGGGTAGACGCGGAAGAGGGATGCCCAGACGTAGGTATGGAAGCCGCCCACTGGAGCCCAGGGCAGCGGCCCCATGGCTGCTGGCTGGGTTGCTGCAGGCTGGTGCAGGCTGTGGGCAGCTGGGTGTCCAGGAGCTCCTTCTGTCAGGTGGGCCACGACTGATGGTGCCGCAGGTGGTGGGATGACATGCTCCTCAAAGTCGTCATCCTCCCGCACTGAGTGCACGATGGAGAGGATCCTCCTCTTGCACAAGGGGCACTCGGGCTTGCTCTTAGCCCACCGCAGGATGCAGTCGTAACAGAATTGGTGGAGGCATGGCATCACATAGCTGGCCTCCTCTCAGCTGTCCAGGCATATTGGACAGCGGTTCTCCAGCTCCGTGGCCATGCTCTCCACATGCTGCGGTGGGCCAGGGGGAGCCGAGGATGACAAGACGCTCCCGCTCCCTGCTGCTGCAGCAGCAGGTGTCATGCTAGAAGAGAGGCCATGATTGTTGGCGCAGGTCCCTCAAGAAGGAAACCCTCCCAGCTCCCCAGGGTGACGTTTCCCTGCACAGCTCACCTCTGCTGCTGCGAGCGCACCTCCTGGGTGCCCCGGCTGCCTGAACCAGGCAGGGCTGGGGAAAATCCTCTCATGGCTTTGGGGTCGGGCACTGAGAGCTGCACTCAGCAAATCCCCAGGCACGACCTCAGCACCAGCAACAGCCTTGCACGACGCTCCAAACCTCGCGTGCTCGCTCAGCTGCACGAGCCGCCTGGGCGAGACTTGGCACCCACACATAAGCAGCATCAGGTGTGTAGTCACAATCCATCGCTCAGGTATATCACAGTCCACTGCCTGGAGATGTTGCAGTCCACCCCTCAGTGACCTCAGAACCTATCCCTTGGTAACGTCACCGTCCATCGTGCGGGAATGTCACAAGCGGCCGTCCTTGCCCATGGCGCTTCCCCTGGCAGCGGTCCGGCCCCAGCGCACACGTCCAGGGCTACTGCAATGCCATGGCCCCTTCCATCCCCCAATTGCTTGCCTTGTGTTTGGCACTGGTGTTTCACACCAGTCACCGTGGCCATGGCCGTGTCTTCCCAGGGCCCTGTCGGGTTGCTCTGGCCGTGGCACGCATCTGCAGGCATATGTGCCAAGAAGGTTCATTTGAAAACACCTCGTGCATCCCTTGCAGGCTGCAGGACAAAGTCTCACAGGCTCTCCCCACACCCCGGCATTCCCAGCCAGCCCTCTGGGCTCCCCTGCTTCCTCCCAGGGAGATCCAAAGTAGCACTTGGCTTGCTTTTGGGGATTTTCTCCTCCTCCTCCTTGAGCCACCAAACAAAGGCCTCCAGCCCCCAGCTCTGGGTGTTCATTTGCCAAAGGTGGTTGCACCCCTCACCCCACATGGAAGCAGTCACTTCTCCAGATGGGTTTTTGTGTTCAGTTCCTGACACCCCTTGGGCCAGGGTGGGCATGGTGCTTGGGTCCCAGTGGACATGTGGGGCTGGATGGGGCCCAGCATCCCCCGGTTGGAGTCTGAAGGGTGACAGGGTGAAACACTGGTAATAATAACACCAAGAGACCTTGGGCTGCCTGGTCCCCCAAGCTGGAGGACCATGACTGTGGGAACAGTGACTTTCCATTTGTGGACACTGAGATTGTAAGGGACCGGTTGTGTCAGATGAATGTCCAGAAGTCCAGGGGGCCAGATGACCTTTATCCCAGAGCACTGAAGGAGCTAGCGGATGTTACTGCAGGAGCCCTCTCAATCGTCTACCAAAGGTCTCAGGAGTCAGGCGAGAGTCTTCCTGCCGACTGGAAGCGAGTCATTGTTATTCCGGTTGACAAGAAGGGCACGCGGGAAGAGCCAGGAAACTAGAGACCTGTTAGTCTAATCCCAGTACCTGGAAAAGTCATAGAGAAGCTCATACTGGGTGCTGTTGAAAGGCCTTTAAAGGCCAATGCAACCACCAGGCACAGCCAACGCGGTTTCGCAGAGGGAAAGTCCTGTGTAACTCGTTTGATATCCTTCTGTGATAAGGAAGGGATGAAGGGAAGGCAGCGGATGTAGTTCTTTTGGATTGCAGTGAGGCTTTTGATACTGCCCCTCACAGCATCCCTCTGGACAAGCTGCCCAACTCTGAGATGAGCAGATACGCGGTGTGCTGTGTGAAGAACCAGCTGAACAGCAGGGCTCAAAGGGCGGTAGTGAAGGGGCCTACATCTGGCTCGCAACCAGTCACCAGCAGTGTTCCTAAGGGCTCAGTCCTAGGGCCAGTCCTGATCAATATTTTCGTCAATGATCTGGAGGCCGGAGTTGAATGCACCATTAGCAAGTTTGCTGATGATACTAAATGGCGAGGTGGTCTGGGCTCTCTCGAGAGATAAGAGGCCTTGCAGAGGGATATAGATCTAGATTGGAGCATTGGGCAATGCTTAATGGTATGAAATTTAACAAAATTTGCTGGTCAAAAGAAGAGATTATCCTGCTGTATTCAGCGTTGCTGTGGCCTCCGTGTCTTGGTCTTGGCTGGGACAGAGTTAACTTTCTTCATAGTACCCAGTGTGAGGCTACATTTTAGATTTGTGCTGAGAAGAAGACTGATAACCTGATTTTTACAGTTTTTGCCAGGACAGTCAAGGACTTTTTAGCTTCTCATGCTTTGTCAGTGTGCGCAGGTCCGAGGAGAGGGAAGTGCTTCAGCACGGAGCAGAAAAGGCTTCAAGGCACCTGACAGCACACGCTGGTGCCTGTGGGGAAGAGACCAAGGGGATGGGGACAGGCTCTTCCCAGCAGTGCCTGGTAGGAGGGTGAGAGACAGCGGCACCAGCTGAAACCAGAGAGTTTCAAGATGGAGGTAAGAGGGAGCCGGGAAATCACTGCGAGGATCATTAAGCAGTTCAGTGGGTTGCCCAAAAAGGCTGTGGGATCCCCTGAGATCCTGGAGGTCCTCAAGAGCTGAGTGGGCACAACGCACAGCACGACTGTCAGAAGCCTGAGAAGGGATGCCCTGTGACGTCCAGGAAGACAAAGCACGGCCAGTGGGAAATGCAGGAAAGGTTTCCAAATGTGCAACAATTTGTAGATGTTACTCTGTCAAAACCCCAATTTTTCATTTGGTTCAACAGCTTTCCTGAGCATCTTTCAGGTTAGGGTGGGAGGGGAGGTGGGTGTGGTTGACTCTTTGCCGGTTCCGTTTTGCTTTCTAAACTTATTTCTGCAGCCAAAAAATGCATTTGATAGATCGCCTGGATTTGACAGAAGAAAACTGGGAGAAGTCACAAAAGCGATTCAGGTTGAATTCTGCCATCGTTTGTTAGTTGACTGGGTTATCTTGATCTTTCCCACAAAACTGAGAGGGAAACTGGGAGGGCAAGAGGGTATGAACACTAAGAAAAACAGTCTGGAGGAAAATGAACGATACTAAACGGCGAGGTGGTCCGGACTCTGTCGAAAACTAAAAGGCTCCGTGTCCACTCCAGCCGCCTGTCACATGAGCGCAGCGACACTCCCCTCCGCCTGCAACAGGAGTTCGGAGCATGCGCATTGGGAAGCGCATGTCCTCGGGAGCAAATCCAGGCTTTTACACACTGCCCCCCTCAATCACCCACAATACTGCGGGCAGATTCACACGCATGCGCACTGTCACACCTTTGCCGCACCAGAGCGGCCGCAGAACAGCGCATGCCAGCGGCCCTTTGCTGTTTCCACGCGCCTTGGTAACAAACAACTGGCAAGCTGCGGCCGCCGTCCTACCCGCCGGCGCTGCTTAGTGTCAGGTAGCGCAGCATTTCTGCGGATCGGCGTCACCGGGGAGTCAGTGCAGCCCGGAGCTGCTCTGCGGTGTCCGCACACCACGACTGCCACGCAACCACCACCAGCCTCCCGGGGACGCACGGGGTGCCGTCCACCGCAGCTCCAACGTGTCACCTTTGGCGCGCAGCGGCCCGCCCCGTCAGCGTAACTGCGCTTGCCCGAAGGCGGTGCCCGCGCAGCCTCGGCAGCCGGGAGCTGTCGCCCCCGCGCGCCCTTGTAGCCGGCGCAGGCGGAGTGGGTGGAGGTGCTTGTGCGCGGTGGGCGTGCGGCGAGAGAAGGGGCGGTGGGGAGGTGGCGGTGGCTGCGTGGTGGCTGCGGGAGTCGCGGTGCTTTGAGCCCGCGCGGACTGTCGCCGCCGGGAGCCGAAGGAGCGGCAGAGCGACTCCCCGAACGTTTCCTAGCAGCACTGAACCAGCCCTTCACTGCCCTTAGTCTCAATTTAAAGAGACACCCACACCTGCGTCAGGGTATTCGGCTGTCCCCGAATGCACCTAAACCGGCCCCATTACCCCCAGAAAAGCTTGTACTTCAAACACCCAATGCTCTGCTTGAGCTCCCCAAAGACTCAGCTTAAAGGTCTCAAATCCCTGCCTAACTCGAAGTGCCCCAAAACACTGACAGCCCTGCGTCAGTGTTCTGCCCCCCAGCCTTCCTCAACAGGTCTTCACTCCACAGTCCCACACCCTGCCTAAATGCCCCCAAACACCAGCATCTCTATGTCAGCAGCCTTTTACCCCCACATCCCGCATATCCCCTGTATTTTCCAGTCCTGTCACAGTACACTCCCAAAACCTGTTTCAAGGCCCTCAAATACCTCCGAACTCTCCTCAGATAATGTCATGCAGGTTTTGTGGGTACCTGCAAACCCTACCCAAGTACCCTTGAAGTCCCCTCACAGCCCCAAAAAATCCCAAACCCAGTTTCTGAGCCCCTGAAAGTCCTCCTCCAAAGACCCACAGACTAATTTCCCACAAAGACACTACAAACCTTTCTTCTAGGCCAAAAAACATCCACAGATCCTTCCCAGGATGCACCAAACAACCCCAAAGTTGGCCTAAGGCCCCAAAGTCCCCAAACCCTGCCTGCAGATCCCCAAAGGCTTCCTCCAAGCACCCTGAAATATTGCTGTTGGGCCAGCAAAACACCTCAAACAAAGTCCAAGTGCCCCCAAAGACCTTCTTAAAATGGCCCAAGTGACCCAAAAGCCCTAAACCCTGCTTCCAAGCTTCTCAGACCTCTCCCAGGCCATGCCCAAGGGTCCAAACACTGTCCTGAAGATCCCACCAAACCCTCAATATCCTCAGGCACTCCGTAGTTCTCACTGTCTGCAAGAGACCCTGTACCCTGCCCAGTTTCCTCAAAGAACCCAAATTTGCTCCAGCCCCCCAAGCAAACTTTTCCCTACTTCAAGACACTCAGAAACTTCCCCAAATTCCTACCACAGGACCCCAACTACTGCCACATAATCTGCTAGCAATGCTGAAAGCCCCAGTGACCCTAAAGACCCCAAACCTGCCTCATGCTCCAAAACCCCCAAAGTGTGCCCCAGGAAACCAAAAATACCTTCAGTTCCCCCCCACACCAACTTCAAACCCATGACCAGGGCTACTGAAGACCCTCAAACCCTGACAAATAATCCCCAAAGCTCTCCAAACATGCACGAGGGCCCCTAAACACCCCAAAGCCTACTTCAGGTCCACCAGAGATGTTTTCCAGACCAAAATCCTGTTTCAGGTTCCCCCAAAGCCTGCCAAAATGCTCCAAAGACCCTAAAACCTGGCCCAGTGCTGGAAAAGAAAATAAAAGTTTCACAGGCCCCTAAGATCTCTCCCAAACACCCCAGAACCCTGTCCCAGCATTCCCAGTCCCCCTAAACTCTGTGCAAGTTCCCCCAAGGATGCCTGCACCCTCCTTCAGTTCACTGTAAGACTTCCTCAAAACCCTACCAAGCTGTGCTTTAAGTATCTTATTTGTTCCACCCAGTTTCCAAATATTCCCAAAGTTCCACAGTCTTGCCAAAGGGCTCCAAACCACCACCAAAACTTGCTTCAGGACCCTCAAAGACTCAAAACCCTGTCTCAGAACTGTCATTGGACCATGGACACCCCTAAACTTGAGGACTTGCATCCTCAAACCCCCACAATTCCCAAAAGCCTATTCCCAGGCCACAATACAAACCCTGCTTCTAAGCTTCTCTACCCCAAAGACTCCCAGACTCTGACACTGCAAACCTGGCCCAAGCATCCCCAAATACCTCCAGACCCTGCTTCAGATTCCCTAAAGCCCTCCTGCAACCCAACGCACACCCTGCCCCAGGGCTTCTCCAACCCTCCACACTCTGCTCAAGCACCTGCAATACCTCCCAGTCCGGCATCATGGTCCAGAAACACCCTGATAACTTCCTTCAGGATGCTCACAGTCATCAGTCCCTAGGTTTTGCCCAGCTGTCACCAATGAGCTCAAAACCCTGCCCCAGAACTCCCCAAACACCCCCTAATCTAGCCCAAGTGGTCCCTAATGCCAAATTCTGCCCCAGGGCCCCAAACACTGGCAAACCCCTCCCAAGTGACACCAAACACCCCCAAACCTGCCCCCAAATCCCAGAACACCCAAGCCTGCTTCACAGTCCACAGACTTTACTCAAACCTATCAAAACCATATCCCAGGCCCTGCAAGGATCCCAAACGATTCCCAAGAGTCTCCAGAGATGCCCAACCCTGCCATTAGTCACCAAAACCTGTTCCAGGGTTCCCACATCACCCAAAACTGTTTCAGGTCCCTCAAACACCTTCCTCTGAACCCACTCATAGCCTGCTCAGATGCAATTTCCTGCCCTCCTGGGCTGTTCACGCCAACCCTGACATCCCACACCGACGTCTCCCTGCAGACGTACACCAGTGATGGATTAGCAGTGATGGACTCTACCACAGAAGCATGAGGGGTCACGACCATATGTTCTCAGGAACAGGTTTGGTCTGCCAGGAGGCTTGTATCCTGAGGCGTCTCCAGGGAGTCCCTCAGCACCAGGGAACTCTGGTCATACAGATTTTGGGACTCCCCTTTGTGGAGGACAGCGTGCAATGAGCTGGAGGTTTGGACGGCACGGAAAAGATCCTTCTGGGAGGGCAAGGACAATGCAGGTGCCTAGACACAGGAGGGGACTACCCCAGAGACTGCTCCAGCCCCTCTGTCTGTCATAGACATCTTGCCATCACTGAAGTGACCACTGCCACCTCCTGCAGCATAGCCTGAGGTGAGCCCTGCAGTGAGGCAGAGCAAAGGTTGCTTTAGGGCCTGACCAGCCTGAGTGCTCCAGAGCCTCCTGGCTGTAACACTGGTGCTTTGGGCAAGATATGGCTTCACAAACTGGCCCGAGAGGGGCACCCAGCATCATCAGTCACCTTACCAGGTTTTGCAACCTAGAGGGGCAACATATTTGAGAGCTGGGCATTCCTGCCAAACCCCAAAAGAGTTGGCCTTCTTTTCATTTTGGATTAGATAATTCCAAGTAATTGGAGGCTTTGGCTCTTGTGGATGAGATCTCAGTCTTCTCATCCACATCTTCTAGTGCGCAACAGATGGGAATTGGTGAGAGCAGCCTGGCAAAGGTTTGCGTGTATGTGGAGGCAGGATGCAAACAGTGATCAAAAGCTGCGGTTTCTTGCAGAGCCAGGGAAACTTTCCACCGCAAGAGCTTAGTTCAATCCTCTGCGGTAGGGCAGTCAGTGCAGAGTTCCTGTGGAGGCAGCAAAGGGGCAGTAGGGTAGATATTCAGTCTTTGATTTAAGAAGATGGCAAAGAGCAGCAGTGTCTGAAGGAGTGGATCTGTGCGCATGTAATTCTGCTTAAGCTTGAAGTCCCTCAAGCCTATTGATGATTTCAGCATTTTAATGTGGTCTTTCAGCTAAAAAAAACATGTGCAAAACCTGGATCTCAAAGGGGATTATCTGAGAGGATTGTTCTTAACACTGAGGTGTGCTGCTTTTCCACAAAACCTGATCACAATGGCCATCAAGTTCTACAAGCACCTGGCAGGTACGGTGGAACTTTTCTTTAAATTTGATATATTGTAACAACTCCCTGCAGGGGACACCACTTGGGCAGAGTTCACTGGGCCATAGCAAGGATGCCTGTTCTTGCAGCTGGTTGTGCTGACTGGGAAGCACTATACCAAAATTTCTCCTCATCTTTTCCTCCTCTTCTGCTCCCTCCTCCTCTCCTCCCCTCACTTCCCCACACACAAACTATGGTATAACACAGACCATAGTTTTGACCATGGTTTTTTTTTTGTTTTAGGTTTGGAGGTTTCTAAAATTTGTTTTAAAATGAAGGCATTCACCAGTGAGCACAGCTTCACAGATATTGCAGTTCAGGTAGCTGTACTCCAGCCACTGGAGGAGGCTGTCCTCCTGCTTTCTGGCTGCGGACAGCAATGCCCTTGACTTAAGTAAAGCCTTTGGGAAGCTCTGTCTGGCCCACAGAATTGCAACTGCCACGGGGTCTTAAAATTACTATGGAGTAATTGACTGACAGACTTAGGCAAGGATGCTTACACTATAACTGTTTTGATTTTTGGATGTGTAACTTTCTCAGTTTTAAGTCTTCCTCCTCCAAGCAAGGTGTCATGCCACTCACTTTGGGGGAGGCTGGGAGATGAGTTCCCCAAGATGTGTAGCATCCCCCATTCCTGCCACATCTGGAGGATCAATTGGATTGTTTTCATGCTACTGCCTCTCTCCCAAAATAGAGTGGAGGGTGCCTCTGTTCCTCACACTGTTTGTCTTGGTTTTTTTGCTACTGTGTGTTCAGGATGTTTCTTATTTGTCATTCCTTGTGCTTATATTCTGGCAACAGTTAGTTACTCGAAAACCTTCGTTCTGCACCTGCACCCATCTTTGTGCCTTTGCTGATTACATGGTTCACGTACTTAGCCACAAAATGTGTCTGGCTATGCCATCACAGTGTTAGAAAGATCTTGGATACTGTTTGCACTACACTGGTTGGGTATGCTTATACATGCATTTAAGAAAATCTAATACTAATTATATCCTGATTAGCATATTTATAATTCATAAGTAATCCAAACCTTTGCTTTGGTTACACAACTCTCTAACTGTGTAACAGTTCCCTGCATGGCGCAATGCCATGGAGGGTGTGAGACATGAGGACTCTCGCAGCATGCAAGTGGACCCAGAAGTGCCCAGACCCTGCCCCACCTGAAGACGCCTTAGAAAGTTTCATACCTGATGGTGGGGCAGGTACAACCAGACACCCTCCATAGGACATACTGCATGTCAGCTGATGGAACTGCTTGACATAATTTGCAAGCTGCAAAGAGAGATCTTAGAAGTCTGGGTCCCATGGTGCTCAAGTTACTCAAGAGGACATACGGTACAGACTCACAGTGAGACAAGCACACACTTGTTTTCTGCAACTGAGTTCCATGAAGGAAAGTGGAATCACAGATGTGTTGCTGACAGGGCATCTTCAGTGCAGTCCCCTTCTCACAACATGGCCATGCCCAGCAGTAGGTCTGGACAGCATACCTGTGCCAATGCCAAAGCAATTGTTCCTTGGATGTGATTGAAACAGGCTGGCTACAGGAAGAAAAGGAAGAAGAAAGAAAAAAAAGAGAAAAAATCTTGAAAGAGGGATACAGTGGGGAGTATCAGTGGCGGTGGTGGTAGTAGTAGTAGTAGTAGTTGTTGTTGTAGTACTATTAAGGCTAAAGTGGAGCTTTGATGATTGGAAGTGGTTCTGCCTAGATTTCTCCTTACAAGGAAAGATACCAAAGAGACTAACGAGCCTTTTAGCTCAAAATTTTGAGCAAGGAGAGGTTGTGTTTTTTTGGGGGGGAGCACAAACCAGAGCAGGTTACTTTTTAAAACTAAGAATGGATGAGATGAACAGCCAAGTTTCTATAGTTTCTTCTTCAAGGCATGCTGTGTTATTCTCTCTTTCTCCAGGGGGATGCAATTGATTAAATCACTCTCTTGCATTAAAGGAACATGATGTAGCAAACTAAATAATGCCAGTACTGTCCATCATATGTTAATAAAGCCCAGAATTCCTGAAGTGGAATCACAAGGGCGTACATGAAGGAAACATATCCCCGCAGAAAGTAGTATAATAGATTTTTCATCTAGTTAACATTTTTCCTACCACCCTTCTGGGCTCCTTTTCCATGAAACCTCTCAAGAAATCTCGTTTTGTTCCTATTTTGTAGCATGTGTGGTTCCAGGATGTATTTTCTTCCATCTTATTTCACTATCTGATCTGAGCCAAAATTACTGAGGTAGCTGCCTGCAAAGCAGGCGTATATATGAACACATTACAGCTTTGAGTAGGGCCGTTTGTTTTAAACAGGTGATAAAAATTCCCTGTGGAGTTTTAAAGTACTAGTTGCTTTTAGTGTTTATTTTATTTAATACTGCAGAGTATCAATCAGAACCTGGACATGCTAGCTACTGCTTTATGCTTCTCTGAAGAGCTCCAGAAAGCTAAATTACAATTTGCTTTCGCTGGTATGCCACAAAATCCTTGTGACAAACTTGATCCAAAGAGAGGCGTAGGTGAAGGTAAAAGGGGGCCAAGAGGTCTTGAGGCTCTGGTGTTTGGAAAAAAATAAATCTCTATTTCAGAAAGGCTTGAGGCACAAGGTTTTCTATAGCCCCAAAGTGTAATTGCTTTTGACTTTTAACCTGTATCTGCCCGGCTTACTGAGTCTCTTTGCTCAAGGCTAAAGGTGTTTGAGCACAGTGGTCCTAAAAAGTGGCAAGAACAGCTGACAGAATGGCTATTCCAGCCATTGTCATAATTTGTATTTTTCATGATGTGTTGCTTCCACTGCCAGCTCCAATCACTGCAATATTCTTGTATCTATACAGTTTATACACAGGTTTGTGGGTTTTTTCTACCATATTTTCTTTCTTTTGAAGAAACAAAAGGTATCCTCTGTCTTAAAGTTTCCCTGGATTTTTTTTTTGACATTTTGATGACAAGTCTGCTTTTACTTACTTAAAAAGGCAACACCAACCTTAGTTTTGTTTGCTTTTGCAGGGATTACAGTGTAGACGACCTCCACCCTAATTCCAACCAGGATGAGCCAATCCTGTAGAGGAGGCCTTCCTGTACTGGTGTGCAAATACCTGTGGAGGCAATGCAGACTTTGCTGATATGTCCACTGACCCCTGTGAGAGGTGCAGCATGGGAGTACTGGACATTGACAACTCATCCCATGACAGCACAAAGGATCTCACCTGAACCTCTTTACAGGTTTCTAATGAGGTAGCTGTACTCAGAGGAACATCGTTGGGGCTGCATTTCTCCAGTACAGCTCCTGCTCCTTTTGCCTTCCTGGCATCTACAGCCAAGTCTGGCCAGTACAGGACAGGGCAGGCAGGAACTGCTTGGTCTTCAGACTGCAGCATATCTTACCCCCAAGCTCATGTAAATTTGACTTTCCTCTGCCAGTCCCATGCAGTCTCCAGGGGTGGCTGCAGAAAGAGGGCAGCTGTTCTGAGGTGTGGAAGAATGGCTCAGTGAGCAGAGACATCAGTATGTGCACAATCCAAACTTTGATAAAGAGGCCTGAGAGTCCTTGGACTCTCCTCGAAAACAGCAAAGGAAAAGAGTAAAAGAACTGGTGAACAGCAGGGGGGAGGAAGGCTCAGGGATGGGAAAGAGAGGAGTATGCAAATATGAAACGTATGCCAAGAGGGCAAGAACCAAAGACCACTGGCTGCTGCTGCATGCACACCGCGTGCACACAGGTAACAAAGCAATCATGTTAGAAAGCAAACGCATGCAAGGCTTGGAATGCTATATATTCCCCCTGAACCCTGAATAAAGCGAACAAGAAACTTAACTCATATTGAGTGTTGTCTTGATTCCAGACAGTTGTTTGCAACACTGAGGGGGTACAGAAAGCCTGAAGGATTATTTCACCAAGCAGAGTTGCTCCAGTGACAAGCGGAGATAGTTCTGCAGAAAACCTTTGGACTGAGTTGCTCCAGAGGCCTTAATACTGGCTGCTGAGCAAGAGGAACCTTTCTTGCAGCAGAAGTGTTGTCTTTGCCCCAGCTGTGACAAGATGGCAAGAATGTCTATCCCTGCCTCCATCAGAGGGCTTCTCTAGGATCCTCAGCTGTGATGGGAGCAGCTGGCTGACCTTTCTGTCCGTTTCTTTTGGCTTAACAAAAGCAGAAGCCGCCTAGTGAGACCAAACTACAGTTAGGACCATTCACCTTTGCAGGAGGCCTTCTGCAGTGCCAGTTTTCCAGTGACCCCACAGACCTGCTGTAGAGGCCTCTCCAGGGGTTACTGGGTTCACAGAAGGCTTATTAAGGCAGCCAGACCACTCCTTTGGCAGTGAGAAGACATGTGTCCACCCCCCAGCATACCAGGCCCATACCTCAACGTCAGAATCCTTCTGTCCTGCTAAGATTTCAGCCTTTCAGGGAAAGGCACATCTAAATGTGAGCTCTGAGAGACAAGTTGTAGAATCATAGAATGGTTTGGGATGGAAGGGACCTTAAAGATCATCAAGTTCCAACTCCCCTGCCATGGGCAGGGACACCCTCCACTAGACCAGGTTGCTCAAAGCCACATCCAGCCTGGCCTTGAACACCACCAGGGATGGAGCATCCACAGCTTCTCTGTGCAACCTGTTCAGTGTCTCACCACCCTCATAGTGAAAAATTTCTTCCTAATGTCTAGTCTAAATTTACCCTCTTTTAGCTTATACCTGTTACCCCTTGTCCTGTCACTACACACCCTGATAAAGAGTGCCTCCCCATCTCTCCTGTAGGCCCCCTTCAGGAACTGGAAGGCTGCTATTAAGTCTCCTCGGAGCCTTCTCTTCTCCAGGCTGAACAACCCCAACTCTTTCAGCCTGTCCTCATAGGGGAGGTGCTCTAGCCCTCTGATTAATTTTGTGGCTCTGCTCTGGACTCTCTCCAACAGGTCCACATCTTTTTTATGTTGGTGGCCCCACATCTGAACACAGTACTCCAGGTGGGGTCTCACGAGAGCAGAGGGGGAGAATCACCTCCTTTGACCTGCTGCTAATGCTTCTCTTGATGCAGCCCAGCACATGGTTGGGTTTCTGGGCTGCAAGCGCACACTGCCGGCTCATGTTGAGCTTCTCATACACCAATACCCCCAAGTCCTTCTCCTCACGGCTGCTCTCTATCCATTCTCCGCGCAGCCTGTATTTGTGCTTGGGATTGCCCCAACCCATGTGCAGAACCTTGCACTTGGCCTCACTGAACTTCATGAGGTTTGTCCAGGTCCCTCTGGATGGCATCCCTTCCCTCCAGCGTGTCCACCACACCACACAGCTTGGTGTCATCGGCAAACTTCGTGAGGGTGCACTCAATCCCACTGTCCATGTCTCCAACAAAGATTTTAAACAGCACTGGTCCCAGTACCGACCCCTGTGGAAGACCACTTGTCACCGGTCTCCACTTGGACATTGAGCCATTGACCAGCACTCTTTGAGTGCAGCCGTCTAGCCAGTTCCTTATCCAGCGAGTGGTCCTTCCGTCAA
The DNA here is from genome assembly GCA_011057875.1 of Pterocles orientalis. Taxonomy (NCBI): domain Eukaryota; kingdom Metazoa; phylum Chordata; class Aves; order Pterocliformes; family Pteroclidae; genus Pterocles; species Pterocles orientalis. The sequence continues at coordinate 246,569 of WKFP01014035.1, forward strand.
ATCCATGTCCCTCCAACTTAGAGACAAAGATGTCATGTGGGACTGTGTCAAAGGCTTTGCACAAGTCCAGGTAGATGATGTTAGCTGCCCTTCCTCTATCTACCAGCACCGTGGCTTTGTCGTAGAAGGCCACCAAATTCGTCAGGCATGATTTTCCCTTGGTAAAGCCATGTTGGTTGTCGTCAATAATCTGCTTGTTTTCCATGTGCCTTAGCATAGATTACAAGAGGATTTCCTCCATGACCTTGCCAGGCACAGAGGTGAGACTGACCGGCCTGTAGTTTTCCGGGTCTTCTTTATTTCCTTTTTTAAAAATGGGGGTTATGTTTCCCCTTTTCCAGTCTGCGGGAACTTCACCAGAGTGCCACAACTTCTCAAATATGATGGATAATGGTTTGGCAACTTCATCTGCCAGTTCCTTCCGGACCCGTGGATGTATATCATCAGGTCCCATGGACTTGTGCACCTTCACGTTCTTTAAATGGTCTTGAAACTGATCTCCTACAGCTGGCAGTTCTTCCTTCTTCCAGTCACTGCCTTTGCTTTCTGCAACTCAGACAGTGTGGCTCGAGCTCTTGCCAGTGAAGACTGAGGTAAAGAACTCGTTAAGTAACTCAGCCTTCTCTACATCCTGGGTCACCAGGTCTCCCGCTTTCTTCCGGAGGGGGTCCACAGTTTCCCTAGTCCTCGTTTTATCGCTGACTTACCTATAGAAGTTTTTCCCGTTACCCGTAATATCCTTGGCCATATTTAATTCTGTTTGGTCTTTAGCTTTCCTAACCTGATCTCTGGCTTCATGGACAGTGTCTCTGTATTGTCCCCAGGCTACCTGTCCTTGCTTCCACCCTCTGTAGGCTTCCTTTTTTTGTTTAAGTTTGCTCAGGACTTCCTTGTTCATCCATGCAGGCCTCCTGGCATTTTTTGCCTGCCTTCCTCTTTGTTGGGATGCATCGCCCCTTGATCCTGAAGGAAGTGATCCTTGAATACTAACCAGCTTTCTTGGGCCCCTCTTCCCTCAAGGGCTTTATCCCATGGGACTCTTCCAAGCAGGTCCCTGAAGAGGCCAAAGTCCGCTCTCCTGAAGTCCAGGGTAGTGAGTTTGCTGTGCACCCTCCTCACTGCCCTGAGGATCTTGAACTCCACCATCTCATGGTCGCTGCATCCCAGGCTGCCCTCGAGCTTTACATTCCCCACCAGCCCTTCCTTGTTGGTGAGAACAAGGTCCAGCATAGCCCCTCTCCTGGTTGGCTCCTCTATCACTTGGAGAAGGAAGTTGTCATCAACACATTCCAGGAACTTCCTGGCCTGCCTATGCTGTGCTGTGCTGTTCTTCTAACAGATATCAGAATGGCTGAAATCCCCCATGAGGACCAGGGCTTGTGAGCGTGAGGCTGCTCCTATCTGTCTGAAGAGGGCCTCATCCACTTGCTCTCCCTGGTCAGGTGGCCTGTAGCAGACCCCCACTACAAGGTCCCCTGTCCCTGCCCTCCCTTTGATCCTGATCCACAGGCTCTCTGTTGGCTCCTCATCTGACCCCAGGTGGAGCTCCATGCACTACAGCTGGTCTTTGACATAGAGGGCAACACCCCCTCCTTGTCTCCCCTGCCTGTTATGCAGCCTTGAGAAGAGTGTACAGCAGTAAGCTGACTTCAACTATGGTGGTAACTACACACTAGCTCAGAAATTTGAGTCTCTTTTGTTCTAAAGACAAAATGTGAGGTTAGCTGAGCCAGCAGAAATAGTTGATGGCGCAAGGTAGGTATTTGTGCGAGCTACCTGGCCTCATGTTAGCAGTGCCATAATGCCTCTGTGGCATGCTTCCAGGGTATCACAAACTGTACAGCGGAGGAGCAACCCGCTCCACTACACCTTAAGAATTCAGAATTAGCCACATACACCTGTATGCCTGATGCATTGGTAGACAAAAATCTCTTTCAAGTCTCTTTTATATGCTTGGATAAAGATGCATGTCTTAGCTGGTGCAAGGCAGACTCTGACCAGGTCAATGGCAGATGTTGGAGATATTCGCTAGCAGTATTTCCCCACTCCTTTAACCTATCCTTCAAAATAGAGCTAACTGTAGTTTAACCTGTAGCTAATTTCACACTGTCATTTTAAGGATCTAAGTTACCATCATTTTGAACACAACTTAATGCACATCTGGCAAATACAGTGATCTTTGGTTTGTGTTGCTTAGCAGATCTGATGTACCTTTGCATCTATAAAGTACTTTTTAAAGTTTAATACAGTGAGAAAAGATTAATATTTTCTTAAACCACCCTTTATTAAAAAACCAAAAGCATTTGTAAATATATATAATTATGAAGTACCAAGTGATTATTGCTTCCCACTACAGCAGGACTCAGGAATGGCAGGTAAATTTGGTGTTAATCTGTTCAGTGTATAAGGTCCAGGGCTGCAGAATTGACCAGCTAGTTTTGGAAAAGACAGCTAATCTCATTCCTCAGTCAGGTCCAAATTGGTCTTATTTCTCCTCAGTCTCAGACCTCCTTCCTGCTCCTTTGACAGACATCAGTGCTTACTGGTGAGAGCAATGCTGGAGCTGTAGGAACCAGCAGGCTCCCTAGAATGATGCAGCTAGGTGTTTAACAAAGGGAGAGATTTGCAGTGCTAATGGGGAAGAGAATTCAGAAAGTGAGAGCGCTCCTCTGTACAGTGTTCCACAGGGAAAGTGCACCCTTTGCTTTGAGATCATCCTCTAGCTGGACTGGACAAAGCCAGTCACAGGTCCAGTTTGCATCAAGCTCCCTTAATTGGCAAGTACTCAGACTCCCCTTGCAAGATGCATAGTATGAAGCATCACCAAGTCCCATCTATCTCTTTTTTACCACTGAAATGTTATAGGGTAGAAAGTTCTCAGGTTGTACATCTAGACCTGAACACCAAAGCAGGACACTGGACTGCTGTGGAAGTACTGTAAAATGAAAAATTCCAGTTGTACCTGTAAGGGGCAAAAGGAGGAGATTGTTTGTTACAAAAGAAACCTTGCCCTCATGCAGTAAGTGGGTTGGAACAGTACCCATTGCAACTGTTAGGGTAACTGAACTCCAAATGGGATCTTTTGTGTCACTACGCATCTCTTCTAACACTGAAGAACAGCTGTCAGTGTCCCCTGTAGGGGAGCATGACTTGGCCTGGGGACGGTACACTACCCTAATCTTACACCAGCAAGTTCATCTTCTTGTGGAAAACTTAAACCACTAGAATTGCAGGAGACATGGAGAACCAAGAGAAGCCCAAGTAAAACAAGCTTATCTTGAATGTCACAATATTTGGCAGGGGACCAGAAGGGTGAGGAACTTTCTCTGCTGCTTTCTGACTTTCTCTTTTACATGTGGCACTGCAGGCAGGGCTTTGTAGGAGAAGACAAAGTGGCTCATTGTAACAGACTTGTACTACAGATCACATACCTACACTTCCCTGCTGCAATGGAAGGATGCTAGTAGTAGGAGCTACTACTGCCCTTTAGCTAAGATGCACAATTAGCTCCAACCTTAGGGTGGAAGAGATGGTGTACAAGAACCACAGTCCTTAAACAGATGCTTTAGGTTCTGGGACTAGGTTTGTAATAGGCACTAGGTTTGTGATAGGCAGAGTTTCCACCCCTCTGATGAGGGCTTCAGCCCTGATCCAAGTACATGAAAATTAAAAAATGGCTGAAATGATGCTCTTCTCTGCAACATTTCTTTAGCTTGAATCAAGTCAGCTAAAAATCCCTGTTACCTGCATAGTTGTCCAGTTCCACTTTGACCTTTCTGGCACCACAGTCTTTCTTACAGCCTGGACACACAAATAAATTCAAGACTGAGGGAAGCAAAGGTGCCCCAGTGACTCTGCTCTAGCAGGAGCTGGATATTCCAGTGTACCAGCTGAGCATTTGCATCATAGTCCCTGCCCACAGGCCTGAGTCCTTCCCTTACTGGGCCTTTGGCATCCCCTTTTTGGCTTGTTTAGGCTTCAGGAACATCTGCTGTTGCTGTATCTTCAGCCTTGACCAAATCACTACTGTTTGTCTCAGCATGGAGCCGCTTGTAGTCAGTGTGGAAGAAGATGACGTAGAAACAAGCCATAGCACTGCACAGGCCAGCCATCACCAGTACTGGAGCTGCAAGGAAAACACACTTTTAGACAGTGAATTCACAACTCTCCATGGGTGCAGAAGTCTAGAGGTCAACTCCCCACCAACTGCACAGCCTGGGTGATCTCTTCCCAGGGGCTACCCCTGAGGACAGTGTGCAGCTCACAGTAGGGCAATGCCAGTTTGGTAACAGACAAACCTTGTATCATGTAATGCTGGCATAGAAAGAATTTGGGTGAAATGTGGAAGGTTTCCAGGACTCTTGTCCTGCATGGCCCCACAGGTTGGAGGTCTTACACCAGTGCACATAGTGTGTTTGTGGGGGTGTGTTTTTCTTTGTATGTGTACACATTTGTGTGCTGGGGGGTGGTGAAGAAAGTTTCAAGAAAGACTGATCAAAATACTTGAGCTTCATAAGACAACAGGTCCATACAGGTACTGCTGCTTGTTATATCATCCAAAAGCAAAGTGTACGAAAGGTTCACTAAGGATAAACTTTAATCAAGGAAACATTTGTGTTGAAAGAACCTTTTCTGAAGAAAAAAAAAAGTACATTTAAAAAGCTATCCAACAAGGCCTGGAAGTAGTTACATTCTCATTCTCAAAAAAACACCTCCACCTCCATGCCTTTCTTCACAGATGTCCCTGCATGTATCAGACCACAAAATGAATAGGAACAGTACTTAACCATGAGATCCAGCTCTGATTTGATGAGACGGAGAGTTGCTGGCTTTCAGATATGAAGCAGTCAAATTGCTTTTGGGTGTCAGTTATAGTGAAGCCTTGTTCTCTACCAGCTAGTGGAGCTTGTTCTGGGGAGTTATGATCAGCCAAGCAGGATACATTTAAAAGGTGTTTGCCAGCCTTTCTGTTGTGGTGTGTCCCCAGGACTTGGTGTCAGTATTACATAAATATGGAACAGCTGAGAGATCAGGACCAGGATTTAGCCTGCAGTGAAAACACATTTGTGCTCCTGTTCATCTCAGTTGTTGTCTCTTCTCCCGACCAGCAAGGAAAGGAAAGGAAATGTGGAATAAGTCAGAACAAAGCTGTACTGTCATGTTACAAACCCAGGCAGCTATGTGTGCAGAAGCAAGGGCAGTAGTCTTCAGTGAATGCGTTTTTGTAGTCTTGGTCTCCCACACTGCAAAGCAGCACAGGCTGTGCTATGTGGACAGTGTCTTACCCCCAGAACAGCTGCTTTTCAGCTTGGTGAAGCTCAGGTCTCTGCAGGGTGGCCATAAGAGAAATTTTAACTCAGAGGCAGCAACAGCATTCATGGCACCTTACAGCTATTCCCGTTTCAATCTTGCAGGCCTGGTTTAGCAGGAGCAGCTAGGATTGCACCAGCAGGTTAGTAAAGATTGCTAAGAGATATGCTACAATAGGAATCAGTCTTGCAGGCTCCCTCACCGTGAGACCTGGAAGAGAGTGGAGGGTTATGTGGGGTGCAACTGAGTGTCCAGCATCATGTCCCAAGGACATACTCACTTGTCCAGTCCAGGGCTCCATGCTGGTCAAGGGCACAGGTGAAGGATGAATCCTCAGAAACATGCATGGTGAGGGCTTGTAGCAGAATCATTAAAATAACACCTTCAATCTGGCTGTGGGGAGAAGCCAACATGCAGTCATGGTGCCTGCCCAATTCATTAGTGCTGCAGACAAGCCCAGCTTCCCCAGTGGGAAGAAAGTGAAGCCCCTTTTTGGAGGAGGGTCCTTCTAGCAGAGGAAGCTACTGCCAGCTTCCCCTGGCCCAGGAACTTGGTTAAGTGGCCCTGGCTCACAGGGTATCCAGGTCAGGCTTTCAGCACACCCCCAAGCACAGGGCCAGCATGGCAGAACCACCATATACTCCCTCTGGAGGCAGGCAGGTGTCGAACTACATCTGTCAAGGAGCTGAGGCTTAGTCACTGGGCAGAGACTTGGAAATATCTCTCACTGCAGAGCTGAGGATGGGAAACAGTCAGGTGATGACTTCAGCCTCCTCCTCATTCATAGCTGGCTGGCAGCAGCAACGAAGTCCACAACTGGTGGGAGACAACAGCCTTCAAATTTGGTGTCTAATGCCCCTCTGATGTTTCTTGCTGCTGCAGCTCCACCTGACACACACACAGCACCAGACCATGTAGATCACTGCATAGGGCTCTAAAAAGTCACTCCTGCTGCAGTCCAGTGCTAGCCCTAAGCATGTAAATTGATCATGGGAAGGACTGTGACCGCCCCATCTGCTGTGACCAGCTGCCCTGTGAGTCATGAGCCCCATCTCCCTCACCAGAGCAGTGAGACCTGTTAAGTCCCGGGACTGCCGGCATACAGCCGTCATCTGCTTCAAAGGTAGATGATGCTGGGCATGGTTAAATCCCGCTTTGTGCCAAGCAAGGAAGACCTTCACCTCCCTCCATGGCTTTCTTGCACCAATTCCAGGAGAAAGGACCACATACTTGTCCTTGCTTAAAAACCTTTAGCTCTTCAGCTCTATGGCTCAGCTAGCCAGCTCCCCTCTTGCTGTGGTCACGTGCACAGACACCAGAGAGAAGTTTAGCAGGATGGCTAGCACTGAAGTCCAAACTTTTCTCTGTCTGCACCCACACCCCTCTGTGTGTATGTGTGTCTGTGTGTCTGTGTGTTTGAACCCAAGCTAAGCTGTCAATAGGATTTAAACTGCCTGCTTACCTTGCAACAAAAATCAAGCCTGTAGATGTGCCCTCTCCCACAGGGTAGGAGCACTCCACAGCCAGCTCCATGGCAATGGGGTAGATGGCAAAACCAAAGAAACCAAACAGTGAGCTGCTGATAGCCAGCGTGAGGGCCTGATGTCTGAACCGAGAGGCCTGCAGGCAGAAAGCAACACCAAAGTCTCAGTATCAGCACTGCTGCACAGAAAGTCTCTGAACCTATAGCCTGCAGCAAGTACAAAGAGCTCACTGTTCTCACCAATACCTTCCCTACCTGTTCCTGAAATCTCTCTTTTTATCTCCTACTCTCTAGAGTCAACAGATGGCTACATGACGGTGATTTATCTGTTGAATTTAAGCAAGGGGAGAGAGGATCTACAGAATTACTTGAAAATCACTGATATGGACATATTACTGTGACTTGACTTCCTGGTCAGTAACTTACCAAGAGTGTGCTCAGTGAATCTCCAGAACCAAGTGAAACACACACCTTCCTCCCAATGCAAGCTAACATCTGGGTTGCTGCAGCTCATCAATAAGGAAAACTATTCTTTAGTTGCTACAGCTCAGTGATAACAAAAACCATTCCTTATCACATCAGAACCATGTTTGTAATGTGATTTTACCACAAACCCCCCCCAAACAAACAAAAGAACCACCCAAAACGTTCATCACAAACCCTGAAGATTAGTTTAGTTCCTAGAACAGCCTTGTTCCTAATTCTGGAGGAAAGAGCATGGCCTTGTCCAGCCAATGCTAGTCAAGTCAAGGGCATAAACACTGCAGACACAGAGCTGGTACCTTCTTCCTTAACCATTTAATAAATTCCCACAGAGGAACACAAGTCCTGGCATGGCTGCAGCAGGGCTTGGCCCTGCTAAACTGGTAAAGTCAAGGAAAATTCTCTGTGTGTGGAATCCAAGTTCAAAGCATCAAGGAAACAAGCAGATTTGAATGGGTGTTTTTTGTCTTACTACTTTGAACTAGTAGTTCATCTGTACAGGATGAAGATGACGGAGAGAAGGGGAGAAAAGTTTGGTTGTTGCTTCTGACACAGCTTCTTGCCTACCTGAGCCCATGTATGCTGGCTTTTATTCAGAGCATCCTCCCAACAAATGCAAGAGTACTAAGGGGGGAAGTGCAAGGTCTACTTTAGGCACCTTGTCCTACACTGAGAAAGGCATTGCATTTGTCTGTCTCTTCAAAGTAGAGCTAACATCACTGGAATCTTGGACCAGGGGAAGATGTGATCATGCTGTGTTGAAAGTCTGGATTTTTCAACACACAGGAGAAACACACAGCACAAGCCTGTTGGGAAAGCAGAGACCTGTACCCTTCTCAGTCCTCTGCAGAGCTAGGAGTCCTCTGCCTCATGCTCATGTCCTTGCCGGGTGATGGCTTCCATTGACAATGACTATGCTTGACTACAGTATTTGCACTCCAGCCCCATGGGTGTAACATATTCAGGTTCTGCATTCCTCTCCTGGCTGTGTATTCAGGTGTCCCCTTTTTCTGCATCTCCCTTGTCTTGTCCTCCTCAAGGAACTGCTGCAGAACTAGGCACATAACTAGGTCCTTTCTCCTGGTCTTACACTCCTGGCAACCACCACTGTTAGAAACAGGTTTTGGGAAAACTATTGTGTTCTTGTTCATTTTTTTGAGATGGATATTTAGCAATTCCATTCCTTTTTGGAAAGAATAGTCTCAGGGCCAGTGAACAAACTGTTGTTCCCATTTAAGGAAGTAGAATCATCACAATTTATTTCTATCCTGAAGCAGTCTGTCTCAGGCTCCACAGTGACTGTGAAATCCTCAGTAAAGGGTTTTTCTTTAAAACACTGCTAGCCCAGAGCGATAATCCCAAAGCATAACATGTAGCTTAATGAATACTATGATATCAAATGACCCTTCTTTGAGTTAATGATTTACTGGATGGCAACAGAACTAAGCTCACACGTATGGTGCAACACAAGAGAAAACTCACCACTGCAAACACGATGCTGGCAAGTGCACTGAGACAGAAACAAATCTTGGTGGACTCTATGAACTTCCTTGTCCGGTCGACATACAGGCCTAGCAGGAAAGCACCCAACAAACCACACACTGTGAACAGTGCACCATTCAGGCCAGCAAATTCCTGGAGGGCAGAAGAACAAGGAACTGAGCAACTAGAGCAGTTAGGAAAGAGGTTTTAATATCATTGACCCATCTGCCTGCTGCTAGTCACTTACTGCGGTTGAAAAAGCTTCCCTGCCCATTGCAGTAGCTGAGGCCACCACAGGGCTCTGAATAGCAAGCAACAGGGCCCAGGTGCTGTTACAACTATGTGGGGACAGCAGGGTCACAGCACTCCCAAAGTCTCAATGGATGACAAGTCTCTGCACCCCTAGCAAGGGAGGCTACATGCAGAGCAGCAGCAGTTCTCTGGCATTAAATTCTCCAGCCCAGGCATGAGACTGCTCTTAGCTCCTCCAGGGTCAATCAGGAGCCTGATAACAGACCCACCTGCCTTGGGATCTGCTCCTGTTTATAATCATGCCCCTGGTCCTTTTCTTACCACTGACGTACAAAGGCAGAATGCCTTCCACAAGGCTGGCAGCCCCAAAGTGTGTTAGATGATACACAGCATCACCTAGCTGTAGCAAGGAGGTCTAATTAGAGAGGCAGTGAGCAGCATTTAGGGCAGGGTACATGCTCTGTTGCCCGCAGTGACTATCTGCTCCTTCACTTCTGTGAGCATTCAAATGCAGACACCAATCTTGAAAGCAGGGAAGCTTTAACAAATTTGGGTAAACACTTTTGGGAGCCTCAGGGGCAGACTGGAAGAAAAGGGTATCTGGAATAGCTTCTGTGGGCTAAAGAGCCAAGGTAACCCAGTCACACCCAGACAAAAACATCATGATGAACAGAAAGCAAGGCTGCAAATGTTTCCAATTAAAAGCCAATGGAGTGTGCAAATGTGACCCGGCTATGGAGCATTGAGCCAGGTATCAGACCTGGGAGTTGAGAGGGAGTGGACAGAGACCAGGCATGTAGATGTGCATACCTAACAGCTGGAGAGGTGTGTTAAGAGGACCTTCATGGGGATACAAGCAGCAAGATGGAAGTGCTGCCTGCCTGAGGGGAAACAGGAACTGGGGCAGCCCCTTGCTACTGCAGGGAGAGAGCAGGAGGAACCAGCTGTGCACACACTGTGCTCAACTGTAAAAGCAGCACCTGGCTGGTTTCATAAGAAGGATGGGAAAACATCTGCCACAGCACGTGTGAGCTCCTCTGCTGCCCTGGCTTCATGTAAGACTGCGCAAACAGGAAAAGGTGCTTGCATCAGCCTGCCTTCAGCTTCACTCTAGGGCTTGCCTGGGCTCCATCCTACCCTGGAAAAGGTGTCAGAAGGCTGTTTAGACATCAGTACTCTGTAGTGGCTTAGAAAAAACACAACTCTTTTTTCTCTAAAAAGTGTTTGAGGAGTAAAGGTTTTTCATTTGCAAATGGGAGCCTGGCCATGGACAGTAATGAAAATGCAGATCATCCATTATATTGAGAGACTGCCTGTGCTCTGGATTAATGTACTGCTTATTCTGTGTCAGATAATGTGAGCAAATAAGATATGAGACAGCGCAGCATATTCAACTGTCTTCATTTTGCTCTGAGTCCCTTATCTGGGAAACTAATTTTGATTGTATCATAGATGATGAGGACAAGTGGGGAGGAAGGGAGCAAGACTCACATTTGAATACCCCTTTTCACAAAGGATCTGTTCTAGCAGAGCTGAAAAGCAGGTGAACACCCCAATTCCTCCTCCGAAGCACACTGCCAGGATGATGTATGGCTTGTTTCGCAGGAGCTAGAGAAAGAAGTTACAGTATCATTTAAACAAGCGGAGGGGTGAAAACAGTCTGTCTGTGATGGTAGATTTGAGGGTCAGTGGCTCTGTCCCCTCAGTTAGAAATGTTAACAGGGCAACCCTGTGATCAGAGGAGTTTGGCTCTCTCCTGTCAGTTCAGCCAGAGGACAAGTTAAAATGGGGACCATGTAGGGAGGAAGGATCTGTTCAGTGCCCAAATTTTTCCTTCACTTTGCCATGTGCTGTTCTACGTGTTACCACATTTGCTCAGAAGGCTCAGGTTGTGTGCCTCTTGGATGAGCCCAGGTGTGCCTGTTTGAGCTAGCTGAATGGCCGTCAGCCCACAGCTGAACAGTCAGATAGTGTCTTTCCCAGCTTTGCTTTGAGCAGCTTCCACCCACTGAGGAAGAAAGGGATCCTGGTCTCCTTCCAGGGGCTTTCCATGCCCCGTTTAGTGGAGTGGAGTTCAGAGTCTGCTTTGTCAACAGGTTCCTCAGCATATCCCCGACTGGCAGGGCTGCATCCCTCACTCCAGCACTGGTTTCTCGCTGTGCTACAGCACTTACCATTTTGAGCCCCATAAGGAATGGCTGGGAGGTGGAGTTAGTGGCGCTGGCCGAAGGAGGCACTGGAGGAACCTTCTCATGAATCCCCACAGTTGCTAGAGCACAGGCTGTTACTGCTGGGACGGCATAAACACCCAGCTACACAACACAAAGTAAAGACATATTACCAGTCTTTCGAGCCCCACCGCCTCCAAATAAAAAAATCAGCTGGACCCCAATCAGCCCAGCTGGCTGATTAAAGCAGTTTTCATTTACCATCAATGCGATGTGCTTTCCTTCAGGAACTAGTGCAGGTGACAGCACATTTGCTAAAAGAATACCCAAGGGATTGGCTGTAAGGAAATAAAATAGAGACACTTTTTTTCATGCAAGCAGTTAGAATCATGCGTTTGCCCCTACTGCCAGTCAGCACTAAAGCTGCAGTGTGCAGCAGAGCAATAAGTAAGGACAGAACAAGGTACATACAGGGGGAAACCAGCAGGGGAACATTTGGAGAAGTTGACTGTGTGGTCTTACTATTACCACATCTGTTCGCTCACCCCCATGAAGTCCATTCTATAAACCTCTTTTCCTACAACCCCTAACTCCTGTAAACTCATTTTCACCTAGGAATTTTGGTGTCCTCACCTTCACAAGGCTGCCTTGGTAAATGCTAAGCTGAAGAAACAGAGTGAAGATGAACAAGGCCATGTCATCTGTCCTGAAGTTATACAGCAGCAGCAACAAATAGAGGTGCTTTCCCGTCTTTACTCCCCCTTTGTCATTAGGCATATATACATATGGATGAGATCCCCCTGAGCTTTCTCGAGGGTGAACTGTGCCAGCTCTCTCAGTGTCGGCTGGCATGACAGATGCTTCATTCTATTGTCTTAGCGTCTCTTAACTCTACTTACACTAATACACAGTACCTACATGTGTAGGGGAGCCCCCCTTCCGTGCCCTCAAAACAGCCAACAGCTGCCTTGTCCTTCTTGTACTGAGGAGCCTAGAACTGGACACAGCTCTTCAGATGTGGACAAGGGACCTCCCTCAAGCTGCTAGCAATGCTCTTCCTGATGATAACCAGGATGCCATTAGTCTTTGCCAAAAGGGCATGAAAAGCAGGAAAGCCCTATGACAGCTATCTAAGGTGACACTAGGTAATTCCTGACAGCCTTCAAGCCAATACATTTCCTCAGTAAAGCCCAAGCTGGCACACAAGTTGATCTCTGCTACCCACTACAAAAATCCCATGGCAGAAAAGAATCTTGGACACTTGTCTGTACTGGAGTAGAAGGGTTGCACTTTAACAAGACGGGAGCTGAGCAGCATGTGAAGCAGCCCCCCTGGGACTCATCCTGGTAACATCCAAAATTGCAGGAGACAATTTTTTAACTTTAAGATGATGTTCTGCAAACAGTCAGACAAGTGAAGCTGATTTTCTATAGTACATAGGGATGGGGTTAGGAAAGCCAAAGTCAGCCTGGAATTGGGTCTGGTGGGAGATGTGGCGGGCAAGAAGAATGGCTCCTACAAGTGCATTAGCAGCAAAAGGAAGGTTGGGGAAAATGTGGGCCTGCTGCTGGATGGGGCAGGAGACTTGGTGACAAAGAACATGGAAAAGACCAAGGTATTTAAGGCGGCCCTCACCTCAGTCTTTACTGGTAAGATCAGCCTTCAGCCCTGAGACCACAGGTGAAGTCTGGAGCAAGGAAGATTTACCCTCAGTGGAGCAGGACTAGGTTAGGGAACATTAAATAGACCAGACATACACAAGTCCATGGCACTGACGGGATGCGCCAATGAGTGCAGAGGCTGTTTTCATTGCAAGGCTATTCTTGGTTACCTTTAAAATGCTATGGCAATTCTGAGAGGCTCCTGAGGACTCAAAGAGCGTGAATGTCACTCCCATCTTCAAGAAGAGTGAAAAGAAGAATCCAGGGAACTCCAGGCCTTTCAGTCTCACTTTGATCCTTGGGAAGGTCATGGAACAACTAATCCTGGACACCATTTCCAGGCACACAAAGGACAACAAGGTGAATATGAGCAGTGAGCAAAGGAGAAATAGCTTTATACAGTGAGATGACTGGCTGGGTGGATGAGGGGAGAACAGTGGATGTTTTTTATCTCAACTTTACTAAGGCTATTGACACTGTCTCCCATAACATACTCACAGACAACCTGATGAAGTACTGGGTAGGTAAGTGCACAGTGATATGAACTGAAACTCAACTGAACAGCTGGGCCCTGAGAATTATCATCATTAGCATGAAGTCCAGCTGGAGGCGAGTCACTAGTGGTGCACCCCAGGGGTTGATACTGGGGCCAGTACAGTTTAACCTTAATGAAAAGTGTGGATGATAGGGCAGAGTGCACCCACAGCTGGATTGCAGAGGATGTGACACTGGGAGGAGTGGCTATGCCACCATTCAGAGGAACCTCAACAGATTGGAGAAATGGGCAGAGGGGAACCTTGTGAAATTCAACAAGAGGAAATGTAAAGTCCCGCACCTGGAGAGGAATAACCCCCTCCACCAGTACACACTGTGGCTGACCAACTGGAAAGCAGCTCTGCAGAGAAGGACATGGTGTGAGGGGTAGGGGTCCTGGTGGACACCAACTTGACCATGAGGTAGCAACACAACCTCATGATAAAGAAGGCCACCAGCATCCTGGGCATTAGGCAATGTGTTGTCAGCGGCCCATGATCCTTCCCCTCTACTCAGCACTAGTGAGGCCACATCTGGAGTATTATGTACAGTCTGGGCTCCCCAGTATGAGGGAGGCACAGAACTACCGGTCCAGCAAAGGGCCAGAAAGATGATTAAGGGACTGGAACTTCTGTCATGTGAGCTGTGACAGATAAGACTGGAGAAGCTGCTGGAGTACTCTGCAATGGGACTGTGTGTTTTGTGGACAGCAATGCTGATGCACTAGAACTCTGCAGGGAGCAGAAAATTACATGCCGACAGACCACTGTAAATGAAGAATACCATGGATGAAGCAGAGGCCATTTCAGTGGACTCAGACAAATCTTTCTTCTCCTAACTCAGGAGAGTTTCTTATGGTCTTCACAGTTCCTGGCCCTGCACTGCTTCTCTGTAAGTCTCTACAAGTGGTGGGGAGGACTGAGATATTATAAATACTCAAAAGCACAGCTGAGTCATAGTGATTTCAGCTGCTCACCAGGATCCTGGGTGCAGGGCCCATCTTTGCACACAAATACAGGGAAGGCTACCCAGAGGCACTAACAGGAGCCATGGGGATACTGACAGGAGGCTGTAGGGCCAGTTTCTGTGGGCAGCAATACCAGCAGCACACTAAAGCTGAGTGTTGCTCTGGCATTAACACAGGAAGTGGGTGTTGAGAAATTGGATCAAGCTGAGAGAAAAAGCTCATGTGAGCAACCCGCAGACATGGAGACATGAGGGAAGAGGCAAAGGGAAATGTGCCTGTAATGTGACTGTCTTTCTAGACAAAGGAGAGAAGAGTTGACTCTATCCATAACTACTTGACAAACAGGTGCAACAAGACTGAATAGCTGGGGGATAAGGAGCATCAAGACAAGATGTAACATGTAGACATTTGCCAGTGAGGTAATTAACTACTGGAGTAAATGACTGGGGTATGGCAGATGCTCCTTCTAGGCAATATCTAACTTTCTTGAAATGAAATTCTGATTTTATACAGCAGACAATAATGGGTGTAACCAGACATTATTAATGGAAAGCCTCTACACAGCAATATGCAGGTGTTGCAGCAGATAATAATCACAGCCCATTCAGTCCTCACACTGACGTCTCAACATGCCACAGATTGAACAGCTTCACGTCTTGGGTTTCCACTGTTCCTTGCTCTGCAGTTTTATTCCTTCCCATAGTTAGATCCTTTTAGCCCTCTAAGAATGAGGACACTGTGAAAGAAATGCTCTTTGGCCACTCTGGCTGCTCTCTCACTTAAAAAGAGCAAGTTGGCTGCAGGCTGGGATCCTTCAGGGCAGTGAAGGCCGAGTGCCCAGTAGTACTTATATTGCAGCACACTGACAACAGAGATCCTTCTCCATCAGAGAAGGTGAAGGTCTATCTCAGCCCTCAGAAACAAGGTGAGCCATCAGGTCCACCCTATTATAGGGAAGGCAGGACAAAAATAATTTATTTGTTCTCACACCATAAACGCATTCCCGATAAACAACAGTGCCCGTGAAGCAACACAGGAAAAGCTTTATAGGGGCGCTTCTATACTGCCCTTTTCCCCATGGCTACCCCTTCCCTACAACTCCAAGCCAGTGGGGAGGGAAGGCAGACGTTGTCTGTTTTCAGGGCAGGGAAGGTGGGGCTCCCCCACACTTGTAGGCACTGTGAGATTTCCCAGCTGGAACCAGTGACTCAGCCCAGTTTCTGGGGCACCTCTCAAATCCTTGGAGAAAGGAGGAAGAGATTTCTTCTGGCTGCTGAGGAAAATGTCACATGGAGGGAGGAAACAGGCCTGTCAAGTACAGTATCCTGTCTCTAGCAGGGCCTAAAGGAGCCAAGAGAGGAATGAGATTAGAGCAAGCGTATCTCGTGCCTTCCCTGCAGTTTCCCAGCTTCCAGGCACTTTGCAAGGCAGATGTGATTCCTGTGTGGGAAGCCCTGCAGCATTTACCATCCCCAACATGTTTGTGTGGCCACCTGAGCATATTTTATCCGTGTGTGCATACATACCAATTGGAAATACATGCTCAGCCTTGCTACTGGACGAACTGGTGGACAAATTGCTGCAGCAGCCTCACCTCTATCTGATTACAGAATTTAGCAGCTGTGACCACTGGCATCACATAAATTTGGACACCTTCCTAACAACTGCAGAATTAAGGCCACTATGGACTTTAGATTTAGTAACACTAAAGCCTGTCCCCAGCCTGTATGATATTTAGGCAAACATGATCACCTTGTCATGGCAGAGAGGAAGAACGCTGGGAGCTTGCGTGGCTTACTTTGAACTTTGTACCTGGATATGGCTAAGGCCCACTTCTTTCTCCCCAGCATGGAAATGCCTGCCTGTCTTGTGTGGCCTTGAAGGGACTGATTTATTGCACATGGCTAAGAGACTCTTGGGCGGAACTGTATTTGCAGGGCCAAATGGCTGTAGCACAGAGGGTTTCCTCTGCCTGATGCCTCTGAAAGGAAAACAAATGCAAGCAAGTTCTGGGAGGCAGCCATATTACTTTGCAGCTGTAACTTACACATTGATGCGATCGTATTTGCTGTTGCTCTCTGGTGGTCTGGGAACCATAGTGCTGCCAGTTTTGTCGGTGAAAAGATGATAAGGGGCTGTGCCAGTGCACAGAGGCATTGCCCAACAAACAGGTACCAGTAAGTCTGGGAACCCAAGCTCAGGAACTTCAGGACACTGAACATCCGTATGATGCTACCCGTCATGTTCAGCCATGCACTCAGGATCACCTGCAACAAGCAGAAACAGCCAGGGGTTGTGTGCTGAAGCCTGAAGGGCAGAACTTAATGCAACAGAGCAGTATGAACATGATCCCAGATGCACTACATGAGACACTGGGCCTTAGTAATCACTTCACAGAAAGTTGCCTGCAGACGACCCCCACCCCTTTGGCCACTGCAAGATGTTCCTGATTCAGCACTGAGTTACCTGCCCACTTGGGGAGCAAGATGGCTCCACATGAGAGCTACACCACAATGTAGCTTATGCAAAGCACCAGACATCATTGTCATGGAATTGATGAGAAATCCAAAGTTCACTAATTACACTCCTTTTGCAAGTTTGCACCATCACCCATATTTTGTTGTGACAATGCAATGAGTCATCCAGCATTCAGCTCCTGTAAGTGCTCTTCTACACCAGTAGCATGCCAGTGTTTCAGTGCCACATTACACAATACTCTTGCTTCTGGGAAGACTGTAGAGATCCCAAACTAGCTTAGCACAGACCAGGCTCTGAGCTGATAGGGGTCCCTTACTTGTACCCTGCCCTGCTCCTCCTTAAACTTGCCCTGCACACAAAATAGCTGTGCTAACACTCTTCCATAGGAAACCTAGCCAATTACAGCAAGCTCTTGACCGAATCAGCTCAGCATCTGTCCCTGTCAGTTGCCAAAGAGAACAAAAACTAAAGCAAGGAAGGTGATGTAACATTATTCTGACTTTTCCCACTGCTCCCCACTCAGAGGTGATGTGACAGCTATAACTGAACTAAGACAGAGCTTCTAACATGCCCATGCTCTGCAGCATTTGGCAAGACTTCCATTCACAGTATGCACGTTAGTGCCACTAGCAGTGCAGCTACTGCTATCTCTAGGTGAAATGCCCTCAAGCAAACAGAACAGTTCTACTCACAGCACATCTGAGCCCCATGCTGTCAAGTACCCATGTTGCCACCAGACCAAACGGGATCGAGATGAGAAGGTACACTGTTGAGAGCCAGTTGACCAAATCCAGGGAAATGTGGAAGTAGGCAGCTGTCTTGTCAGCCACAGGAGCAAATGTCAGCCACAGCTGCAGAGTAGAAAACAAAGATGGGTAAGCATGAACACTGTCACCACAACAGAAATTCAGTATCCCCTCAAACTGTCTAACTGAGTTGTGAGGGGACTCATTCTCTTTGTCTCTCCTTGAAATTAGGATGTTAAGGCTGGTAATAAAAATTCAAAACCCCAGTGTCTGCAGTTACTCCTGCTAGGATGATATTACCACTGATATAATTGTTATCTTGGCCCAGAACACCCCATCCATTTCTTTACCTCATCCCCAGTCCCCTATCCCTGCTGCTGCAAACTGGCAGAAGGAGAGGTCAGTACCTTTTTTCTGTCCCCAGTTTGAACATGTTGGCTCCTGATGCACTTACTTACCTGATGTAAGCCACAAGCAATCCTTCTGTAGTAGCATAAACAAAACAGAGGCTGCCATCTCATCTCTGCAACTAAGAGCCTTTTGAACTCAGCCTGGTATTTATAGTTGTATTGGCAACCCCTGGATGTGGCTTTGTAAGAACAACTTTGCTATGTGTCAGCCAAGACATATTATTCCATGCTGTCCTACATATACTCAATGGTTAGGAAAGGGCCTAAGAATTTGCATTAATAATATATCAGAACACTCAACTGGGAAACACAAGAGGTATTTCAATAACTGTTCATCTCTTCCTTCCAGTGCCATATCTGAAAATATTTCCCTAAAGCTTGTTCTAGGCACTGGTTTCATAAGCTTGCTGTCTTCTGTGAATGACAAGGCCTGCTTTGATCCTTAAATCAGGTCCTGAGATCATGCCCACAAGAAAGAAATGAGGGTACTACCCCAAATTTAAGGAAGTTTCTGTGGATTCTTTGCAAAGATGCCCTCTCCGATACTTTTCAACAAGACTGGCCAAACCTGAGGACAGGTTTCAATAATGTGGATGCAAGCTACTCCACTGTTAGAAGATGATCTTGCAGCTGCTGAATACTCAAGATGATCGAGTTTGCAGAAATGTGAACAAAAACTTCCCATAACAGAACTCCAGACACTGTCTCTTTCCTGGTACGCCTCTTTGCCACGTTAAGCTTCCTCTTCACAGCCTGAATCTTGCAGACAGGCTCAGCTGCAGTGTTAATGTATAACTGAAAAAGGGCTTGGGTGACTTCAGAGGAATGTGTGTCCCTACACTCCGCTACTTGTTATTTCCAGTGTTCCAATTTACTTCTTAAGTGCTAGAGACCACAAAAACTACCACATTAAGTGGAGACAGAAGGGGAGGTGGGCTCTTCTTTCTTAGTGTCACTGTGAGAGAACAGCCACATGCAAATCATTGTTCAGCTAAGCTTTTCTCCTAGAAGGGATGTAACCAGAAAATGGCAGTAAACAGAGAAGTTTTGAACATATTATCAGTGTCCTAGCACAGACTCTCAGCATCAGCCCTTTCCTCTTCTCTAAGAGCAGCTGACATGCCAGATCTCATGTATTCAACACAAGGTTTACATCGCCATGCTGGGTGATGTAACACACCCCTGTGGGCTCATTCAGAGGTCTGGCATGGGGTGGAATTTGTGTTTACTCAGCTTCTACAAACAGGTGGATGAAGACGCTGGGTGTTGAAGGAACCTGTACTCTTGTTAGGCAACAAGGAGGCTATTCCAGGTCACTAGAAGACTGGCAGCAGACTTCTAATAAAATAAGCTTTTTAAAAATTG
Source organism: Pterocles orientalis (assembly GCA_011057875.1). NCBI lineage: Eukaryota > Metazoa > Chordata > Aves > Pterocliformes > Pteroclidae > Pterocles > Pterocles orientalis. The sequence continues at coordinate 265,908 of WKFP01014035.1, forward strand.
CTTGATATAATATTAGAGTGGAATTATGCTACCTTCTTAGCTCATGAAGAAATTTTACCCACCTTTGTTTTTCCAGAACTGATCTGTATCAGATAGGGATTGGAATTTAAATGTTTAATGCTAATATAACTGTTTAAATGTTACAAGCATCACTAAGGCACAAGCACTAGTTTGATTATGGGATGCTAAATTGATGCTAAACAAACCCCTGCTGTTTATTTCCAGCAACAGTAATTCTCAGTTCCTCCCTGCCTTCCATATGTGGGTGCTGGTGATGAAAGACTGTACCAGCAAACAGTGCAATTAAAGAGATTATACATTTTGTAAACTGGCTTCAGGTACATTTTCAGCCCTCCCATTCCTCCACACAAGATGATCACCCATGTATGACATCATTAGGAGAATGATGCCACAAATCAGGGCATGGCATTTTGTGTTCAGTGGCTGTATACCTCTAGGCAAGCTGGGGTCAAGCACTCTGGCATGTTTCCATAAACCTAGTAAAACAATTCCTTTCAGAAAACCAAGAATTTGGGCTGCCCTATATTTCTACCCTGAGCAAGAGCTCCAGTTCTAAGGGTATGTGTGTGAGACCACAGAAGGTGGGAAATTGCAGGCCTGTCCAAGCCTGAGTTTGTTCTTCAGAATACAAGGTGGGTTTCTTTACTGGCCTGGAGAGAAAAAGTATGTTTCTACCTCCATTCATGCAGGGGTTGTTTACCATGTGCTGCTCTAACAGAGAAATTAAGAACTGGGCAATGGAGCCTGAGGTGTAGCTGTGGTCAAAGTGGCTGCCAAGTGCTCCTGCAAAAAAGAGATGGCATTGTGGGGTTTTGCCAACACAGGGGAAATTGCCATGCTAAGCAAGTGAGTATGCCACCTTCTGCTTTTCGTTTTCCCAGCTGTGATGACTTCATCCACAGCAGTCAGCAAGCTCTTCTGCTGGGAGCTAGAACCCTTATCCTCCATGTTATTTCTGAAACTGCACTGCCAAGGCTGGTACTTAAGCAGTGACTGCCCTGATACATGTTGCCCTGGGCAGAACAGGGTGAGGATTATGCAGTTCTTTCCTGGTGAGGTCTAAACCCTGTAATCTCTAAAGATGCAGCATAGAGACTGAGAGAGGTTCCTCTCTCCTCCGCTCCCCAAGGGCCACTGTCTTAACTCACTCTGGCACACCAAAACCAGTATCAAAGCTCCCTGCTGTAGATCACAGTGACAGATGCAGGAGAAGATGTAATGTGTGGGGTTACAGGATGCAATCCCCCAAAAGATGAATGCTCCTGGGACAGAAAAGAAGGAGAAACAGACACTTCTGTTCTTGCAGGGTTGTCTACACATTTGTTCAGTCCCTGCACAAGCCTCACTCTGTGGAAACATCCCTTGTGATCTGGTCAAGCTGCTCTCAGCTCCATTGCTTTTGCAGCCACACAGACCTAGAGCCTCAGTATGAGGTGCAAAAGGCATCAAGGGGAGTCTGGGTTATGCACTGCACTGCTATGTCCATGTCCGCATGTAGTCGTCTGAAGGTAGTTCAATGGATGTCACAGCAGCAGAACTGAGAGTCCAGCCCCTTGTCAATGTCTTTTCCTGGCTTGCAATGGTGACAAACAATTTCCATTCATCCACTACGGCTTATGTCCCTTCTGAACCCTGTCATGGCTACAATTAATCAAAACCTTTTAGCAAACTTTGACAAAATTCCCAGTTTAGCACCCCACATATCAGGAATATCTTGTCTCTGAGGCTTGAAATGCACCCAGCTCTGAGTCCCACACCTTGACTGCTCAACAGCTACCTTGTGCAGTCACCACAGCAGAACAAAATTGGGCTACTTAATGAGTTGAAGTGGATGGCGTTGGAGGTCAGCAGGAGTCTGGCCTTTGGGCCATGGCATAATTAGGTCAAGTCACTTTATGCAGAAGCCCACACAGAGCCTCTCAAGCACAGGGACTCTTGCCTTTGAACACCAAACAACCGCAATGGTTTTGTGAACCCAACTCCCTAATACTTGGCAAAATTCACTTACCAGCATTACCTCACAGATTTTGCATTGTTTGCTCTCACATGAGAGCTACTGCTGTAGTATAATCCAATATAATCGGCCATGGTCACTCATTGAATCACAGGATGGTTTAGGTTTCAAGGGACCTTAAAGATCCATGGGACCTGATGAGATACATCCGCGGGTCCTGAAGGAACTGGCAGATGAAGTTGACAAACCACTATCCATCATATTTAAGAAGTCGTGGCACTCTGGTGAAGTTCCCGCAGACTGGAAAAGGGGAAACATAACCCCCATTTTTAAAAAAGGAAATAAAGAAGACCCGGGAAACTACAGGCCGGTCAGTCTCCCCTCTGTGCCTGGCAAGATCATGGAGCAAATCCTCCTAGAACCTATGCTAAGGCATATGGAAAACAAGCAGGTTATTGACGACAACCAACATGGCTTTACCAAAGGAAAATCATGCCTGACGAATTTGGTGGCCTTCTACGACAGAGCCACGGCACGGGTGGACAGAGGAAGGGCAACAGACATTATCTACCTGGACTTGTGCAAAGCTTTCGACACAGTCCCACATGACATCCTTGTCTCTAAGTTGCAGGGGCATGGATTTGACAGAAGGACCACTCGCTGGATAAGGAACTGGCTAGATGGCTGCACTCAAAGAGTGCTGGTCAATGGCTCAATGTCCAAGTGGAGACCAGTGACAAGTGGTCTTCCACAGGGGTCAGTACTGGGACCAGTGTTGTTTAACATCTTTGTTGGAGACATGGACAGTGGGATCGAGTGCACCCTCAGCAAGTTTGCCGATGACACCAAGCTGTGTGGTGTGGTGGACACGCTGGAGGGAAGGGATGCCATCCAGAGGGACCTTGACAGGCTGGAGAGGTGGGCCCATGCAAACCTCATGAAATTTAACAAGGCCAAGTGCAAGGTCCTGCACGTGGGTTGAGGCAATCTCAAGCACAAATACAGGCTGGGCAGAGAACGGATAGAGAGCAGCTCTGAGGAGAAGGACTTGGGGGTATTGGTGGATGAGAAGCTCAACATGAGCCGGCAGCGTGCGCTTGTAGCCCAGAAAGCAAACCATGTGCTGGGCTGCATCAAGAGAAGCATTAGCAGCAGGTCAAAGGAGGTGATTCTCCCCCTCTACTCTGCTCTCGTGAGACCCCACCTGGAGTACTGTGTTCAGATGTGGGGCCCCCAACATAAAAAAGACATGGACCTGTTGGAGAGAGTCCAGAGGAGAGCCACAAAATTAATCAGAGGGCTAGAGCACCTCCCCTATGAGGACAGGCTGAAAGAGTTGGGGTTGTTCAGCCTGGAGAAGAGAAGGCTCCGAGGAGACTTAATAGCAGCCTTCCAGTACCTGAAGGGGGCCTACTGGAGAGATGGGGAGGCACTCTTTATCAGGGAGTGTAGTGAGAGAACAAGGGGTAACGGGTATAAGCTAAAAGAGGTTAAATTTAGACTAGACATTAGGAAGAAATTTTTCACTATGAGGGTGGTGAGACACTGGAACACGTTGCCCAGGGAGTTTGTGGATGCCCCATCCCTGGAGGTGTTCAAGGCCAGGCTGGATGAGGCTTTGAGCAACCTGGTCTAGTGGGGGGTGTCCTTGCCCATGGCAAGGGGGTTGGAACTTGATGATCTTTAAGGTCCTTTCCAACCAAAACCGTTCTATGATTCTATGATACACTGAATTCTAACACCCCTGCCATAGACAGGGACACCTCCCACTAGCCCAGGTTGCTCAAAGACTCATCCAGCCTGGCCTTGAACACTTCCAAGGATGGGAAGTGCAGCTTCCACAGCTTCTCTGGGCAACCTGTTCCAGTGCCTCACCACCCTCACAGTAAAAAATTTCTTCCTAATATCTAATCTAAATCTACCCTCTTTCAGCTTAAAACTGTTACCCTTCATCCTATTGCTAAACACCCTGACAAAGAGTGCCTCCCCATCTCTCCTGTAGGCCCCCTTCAGGTACTGGAAGGCTGCTATAAGGTCTCCCCGGAGCCTTCTCTTCTTCAGGCTGAACAACCCCAACTCTCTCAGCCTGTCCTCATATAGGACATGCTCCAGCCCTCTGATCACCTTGGTGGCCCTCCTCTGGACTCACTCTAACAGGTCCACATCCTTCCTCTCCTGAGGACTCCAGAGTTGAACACAGTACTCCAGGTAGCGTCTCGCAAGAGCAGAGTAGAGAGGGACAATCACCTCCCTCGACCTGCTAGTCACACTTTTTTTGATGCAGCCCAGGACACGGTTGGCTTTCTGGGTTGCAAGTGCACATTGCTGGCTCACGTTCAGCTTCTCATCATCCAGCACTCCCAAGTCCTTCTCCTCAGGGCTGCTCTCAATCCCTTCTCCTCCCAGCCTGTATTTATGCTTGGGATTGCCTCAACCCATGTGCAGGACCTTGTACTTGGCCTTGGTGAACTTCATGAGGTTTGCATTGGCCCACCTCTCTAGCCTGTCAGGTCCCTCTAGATGACACCCCTTCCCTCCAGCATGTCGACTGCACCACACAGCTTGGTGTCATCGGCAAACTTGCTGAGGGTGCACTTGATCCCACTGTCCATGTCTCTGACAAAGATGTTAAACATCTTTGTTGTAGGCCACAGTATTTGATCCTTCACCATTTGGGATGGACTCTTCCCTCCCTTGCAGGATGTTGAAATAGCTGCTGTAGTAACATACACCATTTCTTCTCCAAATGAAGGAATTGGAGTTCCCACACTCCTCTCCTCAGCTCAAGCCTTAGAAGAATGTTAATCTCACTGTAATTTCTGAGTTTAGGGACAGAAAAAGCTACAGTGCATGCTAGTCTGGGCAGGAAGTCATACCTCAGCACACGCTCTTCACTATGAAAACCTATGCTCTACACAGCGGGCACAGCAACTCATGAGGAGGACAGAAGGTTACCTGACAACTACCAAGCCTCTTCTGGCTTGCTCTGGAGTGCAGCTGCAGCTCCCAGTATGCAACTGGCTGATTGGGTAGCCATGCCCCATCACTAGAAGAAAAGGACAGCAAATTTCCCCCCCTAGTCTATTTACATCCTCAACTACAGGAGAGCCCACTCCACACCCTCTTTACCAAGGGACCATGTGGGATCACCAGGGAAAGCAAGAGCACTGAAACTCAAGCCATCTGACTGGTATTGATGTTGGAGGGGTACTAGTTCCAGTTTCAGCTCTCCCTCCCTTTGCTTTAAGGTTCTTGCAGCTGACATTTTGTTTTCTCTTCTCTTGCACCTCCCAGAGACTGCATGCTCCCTTCCCCATTTATTGCAGGCCTGCTTGGGCAGTCCTGTAACCGTGATCAGGTTACAGATGTTCTCATACTACTCCCATTTCTAAGCTTCTTTGTTGCTCTTTCTGATAGCCTTGTAAACCCTTCACTAATTCTCAGACATGGATCCACCCCTCTTCCTCCCAGAATCAGCCCAAACTCTCTAGCTTTCCTTGTGTTTGCATTCCTTTCTACCTCCTTCTTCTCCATATGCAGTTCCTCTACCCCATAAGCAATAGGTGTGAAGTACAGAAGGCAGCATAAACAAACACAGCCCCAGGATTTTTGGAGCTTAAAGAGCAGTAAAGTTATATTGATGCATCACAGGTATAACCAGGCTCAGCCCTGCCAGAAGCAGTACCAAAAATATTTTCATGAAAGGCATGCTGTTAACCAATGTCTACTGTCCTCACCAACAAATCAAGGTTCTAAAAGAGAAAAGCAAAATAATTTGCAAATTGGCAAGTACATGCAATCAGCTAGGGTGGAAATTAAGCCACTTTGCCATGTCACTTGTGCTATCAGCTAGCAAAGGCTGCCATATGGAGTGCTTTTCACTGTCTGACATGCTGTATAGCTGTGCACAGTTTAGCGATGCTGCTTTAATTCCATTTATGTAATTCCTTTTAAAGGGAGGAGCTACGGGGGATGACTTTCGTGAAATGGGACCTTCTGCTTTATAACAGGCACAGCTCAGCAATCCCCAGTCAAGCACTGCCTGCAGCAGCTCTCCCAGTCCCAGCAGGCTCTCTCCCATGCACCTAGTCACTACTTGGAAGATGATGCAGGATGTCTTTCTGAGACAAGCTGGCTGCACCCTTCTTCCCTGGGACAGGACTATGAAGCCCTTATATCAGACTCCTTTTCTTCAAGATCAAAAGTGCCACACAGTCTGGAAGCAAATAGCCCCAGGCCTCAACTGAAGTCACAGCAGCCTAGGAAGTTAAGGACAGAGGTATGATCTTCAGGAAGGCCAGATCCCAGCCTACATGTCGCTTTTAGCCTCTACAGCTCTCAGGAGGACCAGCAGGACACAATAGCCAGGCAGCAGCAGCTGTGTGTGCATGTGTATCTATAGGGGCACTGCTGGAGTAGACAGGTGTGGGCGACGAGCGTGTGCACCCTGCCCTGGAGCATGCCAGTTTCCACTTCTGTAGCTCTCCTTCCACTCCCAAGTACACTGAGTGGTGGTGGAAGACCTCCAGGCTGATGAGTCAGGAACCACTAGCCAAGAGTGAGCCAGCTCCAATCCTCTGCGTTCCTCCTCCTCCCCAGCTTGCACATGCTTACAAGCATAGAACAGGGCAGGGAATACTCTCAGTTTCATTCTTCTGTGCACTTCTCTGTTCCTAGTGCTAAGGCAGAAAAAAAGTTCCTCCTATGAAACACAAAGTTCCCACCTGTTCAGTTTCACAGAAAGGAGGAAACAAGGAAGGAGGTATTTTCCTCAGCAGTTTACTGCTACAGCAGCTGTCAGCACACCATCAATACTGTTAAACATTAAGTCTTCTGATTAAAAAACCCACACACTCAAAACCAGAGCTTCAGTTTGACAAAACAAATCTGGGGAGCAAACACTGGCATAGTTGATGTCACCCCTTATCAGGAATGCTGCAAGAGACAGCTGGGGAGCAAGCACCTAAACCTATCTGTGATCAGAACAGCCTCTCTGCCCAGGACTTCTGGCAGCAAGTGAATTATACTGATGCCTACTTATGGCCTTCTTAAGATAATGCAAGGATTTCTTACACTACATTGTCAGCTAGGAATTTCCGGAATAGCCATATTTAGGAAATCAGAACCGATCCCCGGTAAGATAGTACCCACTTTGCACAGCAGGGAGAAACAGGCTTTTAAACTCTGGTCAGTAATAGAGATTCAAGAAAGGGGCTATTTATCATTGGTGTAAGCCTCCCTTATATCATACTTACCCTACTGTGCTCCGGTTAAAGAGAGGATTTCAAACAATAATGTGGAGCAGGATGAAGTAGGGAAGAGTGCCCCTTTCTTCACCACATGATATGGCCTGGCTTTCCTCAACCACAATCCTAAAACAAACAGAACTAAGAAATAGTTCTTTCTCAGCCTGCCCTTGCTACATGACCGAGTGTGCTTTCCTGAAGTTAAGTTGGTCCTACCTTGTCTTCCTGACACCGACAGTCTCTCCCTCTCAGGACTGTCGCCCCTCTGCCACTTTTAGTGACACCGAAGGCCAGTAATAGAAAGCTCCATGTGTGCATAGGTAAGAGTAGGGAATATAAGGCATCGTTCTGGAATCTGTTCTTCCTAAGTCAGACAATTCAAAAGTCATGTGTCCTTACCATATGCGTTTTGCAGATAGTCTGAAACAGGAATACCTAGAACACAGTGCTGCATGCAATATCTGTGCAGGAGCTGGGGACACATCTTTACTTGCAAGGCAATTTTCACACCACAGAGCTGATAAGTTAATCTTTCCATCTGGAACTTTTTAACAGGAACCAACCACTTTGATTTCATGGCCTTTCAACCACTCCCTCCATTTTAATGGGATTTTTATCAGGAATATTTAGGAGAAACTTTAGCATGAGGAAATGTTCGGCTACAACCTTACATGTCAGCATACTTGCCATTTCAGACCTTTGCAGTGGCTTAGAAATAGTATTTCCTCCTAGAATATTTATTAAGCACCCAGTTTTGAAATGGTAAAGTTCTGGTTTAAGTTCATACTGTGGGAAAATAATACTGTGGACAGTCAGAAAGTTGGCAAGAGATCAAGCAGACAGACAACAGCACAATCTTTCAGGGCTACAAAGTTTTCAGCAACATGACTCAGGACACAGTTATACTTGCAGATGCATTGAAAGGACCTTTTTATTTATCCCTCAAGTTTCAATGTTACGCTTTCAGGAAAAGCAAAGTCTTACAAGACATCCTGGAAAGCTTTTTGTACAGATTTCATCATCCATGCTGTCACTATACACTTATAGCAGGGTGGATTTTTTTCTTGCTGTGCCAATTTAACTTCCAGCAAGTGGCAGAGTTTTGTGTCGCTTTTCTGCAGGATACCTTTTTACACTCTTAAAAGGTTTTCCCTTGAGAAGGCACATTTAGTTTTTGTTTTCCATTTACAGCCAAATTCTCACTATGTTTTTCGATTTCTCTTGCACTCTTGCGTCATGGAATACCTAGTCTTCCTTCTCAGCATTTAAATGCTTGCAGGTTACAGTGCCTGATCTTGGCTGCCAGACAGACTGCATTCGCAGCATGGCAATCCTCAAGCACATGAATAATTCTATTGAATAATTCTATATCAGCCTGATAATTATCAACAATGTCCTCAAAGATTTGGGCTTTCATCTTGCATACTAGGACTTGGTAAGGGGAAACTTAATGTATTTATCTTGATAATTACTGAACTTAATCTGTTCAACAGGTGGATTTGATCCGGCATCCTTTTTTTTCAGGTCTTTCAGAATAAGTAAGTGTAGGCAATAAGAATTCACATACCAGTATGTTTAGTGCAGAATAACTCCTATACTGTTCCGTATGTGCAACTGATCCCAAAAAGAAACCTCCTTTTTTCTTTTTCTGATCAGACAAATGTGCTGTCATAGGGCAGCAATAAGGCAGAGCTAACCCCTGCTCCTCTACCCGGAGTTTCAACACTGTTCTCCTATTCTTAGGTTTGAAATATGTGACCCTCACAGATGCTGAATACTATCTATTCCTCCCATGGCCTTCAAAGTGGACTGGGCAGCAATTTCAGCTGTGCTCCGGAGAGCATTATGCTCCATCCCAGTCTGGCTTGACGCTGCGCTACTTCCTGCTGCGCTCTTCCAGATCACAGACACCCTCCCACCCCAGGCTGCCCTTCCCCCATCACCACCCCTCTAGGATCCAGATCCCAGCGGTCAGAAAGGGAGGTGTGCAGGCCGAAGTCATAACCAAAGAAACAAAGCTGAAAAGGAGAAACCGCTTATTCGGCCAGGCGGAGGCTTCTCCATGCTGTGTGAGTACAACTGCGTTCCGGTGCTCCAAGGATGAAGGGGTGGATTTGAAGACAGGGCACTGAGGTAGCGCCCTAAAGATTGCCTGTCTGCTTCTAGGAAGAGACAGGAGGTGGTTTTGTCTCAGGTGAGCCCTTTCACCCCATCCTCTATCGGCGGCAGCAGCAGCCGCCAGTTGCTCTCCAGAGCTCCGGCACAGGTAGGCAGGAGAGAAGGCTGTTTGTCCTGCCTGCTCTGCGCCTCCTCCTGCGCTCACGGCCACTCGGGCACCTCGAGGCTGCCGGCAGCCGCCCCTTTCCCCGCCACCGAGAGCAGGGCTGCCCTCCATCCTATGGAGGAGCGTTCCCGCTGCCCGGCGTGGCTGCGGCCCGCGCCGCCCCCCTCCGGCAGCCCCAAAGCTGAGGGGGCTCCCTCAGCGGAGCAGCCGGAGGGGGTCCCCGCGGCGCGGAGGGTGTTCAGGGGCAGCACGGGGGGCCGGCCGGCCAAGCGGGTCTCGACCGGGCCGGTGCCAACCCCGCTCCGCACTCACCATGGCGTTGGAGCAGTTCAGCAGGCACACGGCGGCCAGCAGGATCCACCGCCGTCGGTAGGTCTTGAACTGGGTCGGCCTCCCCAGGCCAGGCTCCCCCAGGAGGCTCGCAGCCTCGGCACCCTCCATCGCCACTCGGCTCGGCACTGCCCCGCCCCGCCGCGCTCGCCGGCCTCCCCGGGGCGGCCACAGCCGAGCTACCGCCTGCCGCCTGGCAGGCACGGCACGGCGCGGCGCGGCACGGCACGGCATGGCCTGGCCTGCAGCGTGGGGCGGCGGGCGACCACGCCCTGCGCAGCGGCGCCAAGCAGAGCCATAGGAGCTCTCTCCCCGGGTACGGAGCCCGGCCCGGAGCTGGCTGCTGGTGCAGGAGGGGTCGGGTTTGCCCTGTCGTGCTTGGCAGAAAGGAAAAGGCGGGTGCCCTGAAACGGGGGTGCTCGGCAGAGAAAACTCTTTCCTCGTGTGTCGTTAAAACAGCAACAGCAGCAACGTCATTAATGCCCGCTGGTAGCTCCGCGTTGTCGTAGAAGACACCGTTTACTGTTTCCTCTGGAACGCGCTAGAGCGGCAGCTTCCGTCGTTTGGGGTGCTGGCGGCCGTAGGAGGGAGAAGCCTTGTGGGAGCAGCCTTGTCCGAGGATGATCGGTTACTGGAGTAGAAAAAAGACTAGAGGAGAATAAAGGGAGGATGTTAAGACCCAAAGAGATCTATCAGCCACGGGAGGTACCGTTTGGTTATGGTTTTACACGACTGATTATGCTGCAGACTGTTATCTGCTTCTGTTACCTCCTTATTGAAAACTCACCAAAAGAAAAAGCCAAGAGTGCAGAGCAAAAGCCTCCTCCACTCCTAAACAAGATGAGTGATTTAAGGTTGGTTGGACACTGATAGTGCCTGGATGTCTTTCTCCCAGCCCTGGGATCTGATCACCCCCCACCCCCAGCACACCCCTACTGCTCGATGTCAGGAGTGCTGAGCTTACAGGCCAATGAATTCCAGAAGTGGCTCCAAGGCACTGCCACCCACCATTGTCACCTGTTACTCAGCCCTTTGAAACCATTGTGCCATTCATCTCCACAACCTGCTAAAAGCATAATGCCCTCAGTCGAGGCTGGGGTAATTTACTGTGAGAAGGAATTAATTTCAAATGCTTTGGACATATTAGGAAGAGCAGATAGAGACTGTTATCCAAGTATTCTTTTATTAACAATTTTAGCTGAAATTTTTTTTTTGTGGGGACAGGAGTAGAAGATGGAGGGGTAGGTGGGGAGGGAGACAGAAAGGAGAGAGAAGAAAACATTTCAATCCCAAGTTGACTGTGTTGTTGCAGGATAGAGGGAAGCATGGGTTGTTTGTGCTAGTGAGCAAGCTTTACTGATAGATTGTGCCTTCCAGGCTCCCGCAGCTGGAATTGGGGGCTGACATTTAGTAAGAGCAAGTGGGAGTATTAAGATAATATTAATGATTGACCCGTTCCTGTGTCTACAAATGCCTGACCAGGTTTGCCTGGCTCTTTGCAAAAGAGCACTGCTGTTTATATGTAGGCTCATGCACAGCAACTTCTGCCCTGCTCTGAAGAGACATGCTATGACTTGGGTTGTGACCATCAGGTCAGTGCTGACACATGCGGAGAAACTCGTACGTTAACACACTAGAAAGAAGCCCAGGTGTATGGGACAGCAGAGATACTCACTAGTCAGTGTTCACCAGGAGAAACATCATTTGTTCCTCTTCCCTGTCTCTCCTGTTGGCAGGCAAGCCCTGTATGAAAATTAACTTCTCTCAGGCTCTGTCCATGTGATATGACCATGGTGTTACTTTTTTTTTTTTTTTCAGCTCAAAAATCTGCATCATCATCAAAGAAGTCTGAATAATGCTGACAGATGCCGGGATCCCATCTTTACTGCTTCTGCTCTCTGCTGTCCATTTTGTTAGTAAAATATATTAAAAGCTCAAATTGCACATATTTGTAGGACAGATTATAATCAAGGCTACCCTGTTTAGCCCCTTTCTGCATTATTTTTGATGTCAAGATAACATGGTGTGCTGTTTTCTATTTGAAATAGGATCCAGGAGTGAGTTGGAGCTGGACAATGAAGGAGATGCTGTCTATGAGAGCTCTGTCACCTTGGGTGCAGGTATCAGAAACTATGTGTCAAGCAAGGCCACAGAAAGGAAAAAGACAACTTCAGCAGGAGAGAACTGCTTTGCTGTTTGGACCAGCATGATCAGAGAAATCGGTGTAAGTCAACTTACAACTGGGAGGTAATTCAATTTTTTTTCCCATCATAGAATCATAGAATGGTTTGGGTTGGAAAGGACCTTAAAGATCATCAAGTTCTAACCCCCCTGCCATGGTCAGGGACACCCTCCACTAGACCAGGTTGCTCAAAGCCTCATCCAGCCTGTCCTTGAACACCTCCAGGGATGGGGCATCCACAGCCTTCCTGGGCAACGTGTTCCAGTGTCTCACCACCCTCATAGTGAAAAATTTCTTCCTAATGTCTAGTCTAAATTTACCCTCTTTAACTTATACCCGTTAGCCCTTGTTCTCTCACTACACTCCCTGATAAAGAGTGCCTCCCCATCTCTCCTGTAGGCCCCCTTCAGGTACTGGAAGGCTGCTATTAAGTCTCCTCGGAGCCTTCTCTTCTCCAGGCTGAACAGCCCCAACTCTTTCAGCCTGTCCTCATAGGGGAGGTGCTCTAGCCCTCTGATTAATTTTGTGGCTCTCCTCTGGACTCTCTCCAACAGGTCCATGTCTTTTTTATGTTGGGGGCCCCACATCTGAAAACAGTACTCAAAGTGGGGTCTTACGAGAACAGAGCAGAGGGGGAGAATCACCTCCTTTGACCTGCTGCTAATGCTTCTCTTGATGCAGCCCAGCACACGGTTGGCTTTATGGGCTGCAAGCGCACACTGCCGGCTCATGTTGAGCTTCTCATCCACCAATACCCCCAAGTCCTTCTTCTCAGAGCTGCTCTCCTAGATATATTGCCTTGCTATACGTATCTTGCAGAGACTAGTCTGGGGCTGCAGGAAACTAAGAACACTCAGAGCTGCTCTGTGCAACTTCATTCCTCTCTCATAATTGGGGGCGCCACTTGTTACTGGCATCACACCAATGGTAGTGGTAGGATTAGTGTTGAAGGAGAACAGCCCCATCTGCTCTGCACCTCCTCATTCTTTCCTGACACACTGCTTCTGCCTGATACATCTCCATCAGTCCTTTTCCTGCCAGTGTCACTCTTTCTTTCCCACACCCCAGCACATCTATACCCTCTTTTCATCCTGGATTTTGTTTTCAGGAACTGGCAGCTTATGCCAGATGTCACAGGTGCTTCTCAGTTACACAGTATTTTGTCTTGTAGGTACTTGTACTGAGGTCTGTGTGGTCTCTGATGTGTGGTACACACTGAACAGACCCAGCTACACAACTTGGACACTGAACAGTCCCTGATTAAAAAAAAAATTGTTTTCTGTCACGGAGGGAAATGCTGAGACAGTAGGTATGTGAAAGAAGGTGTTCAGCAATGGGGTAATTGAAGTCTCTGTACATTGGCTGTAAAGTAGGTGTGGAACAACTTAAGTGTTGGGAGAGGATTCTGCATGCGAAGTAACTTTCCAGTATTGAACACTCATGGTAGGAATTACAGGATCATTTAGGTTGGAAGAGACCTCAGGAGGTCTCTAGTCTGTTCAAAGCAGGCTCAGCAATTAAGTCAGGCTGGTTTGCTTAGGGCTCAATCTGGTGTTGAAAACCTACAGCCATGGGGACTGCACAACCTCTGGGCAATCCATTCTGCTTCTGGACTGGTCCTAGGATGGATGCCACAGTACAGCCTTCAGATGGAGTTACAACTTCTTAACCACACCTCTCTGACCCAGTCCAACCAGTACTTTACTCATCCAGTTGGCTACCTATCCAGACCAAAATGTTCTAATTTAGACACAGAATACTGTGGGAGACAGTGTTGAAAATTTTGCTTAACTCATGGTAAATTACATCCAATGTGATTATCCCCCTCTACTCTGCTCTTGTGAGACCCTACCTGGAGTACTGCATCCAGCTCTGGAGTCCTCAGGAGAGGAAGGATGTGGACCTCTTAGAGTGAGTCCAGAGGAGGGCCACCAAGGTGATCAGAGGGCTGGAGCATGTCCTATATGAGGACAGGCTGAGAGAGTTGGGGTTGTTCAGCTTGGAGAAGAGAAGGCTCCGGGGAGACTTAATAGCAGCCTTCCAGTACCTGAAGGGGGCCTACAGGAGAGATGGGGAGGCACTCTTTATCAGGGTGTTTAGCAATAGGAAGAGGGTAGATTTAGATTAGATATTAGGAAGAAATTTTTTACTGTGAGGGTGGTAAGGCACCGGAACAGATTGCCCAGAGAAGCTGTGGAAGCTGCACTTCCCATCCTTGGAAGTGCTGAAGGCCAGGCTGGATGAGTCTTTGAGCAACCTGGGCTAGTTGGAGGTGTCCCTGTCTATGGCAGGGGGGTTGGAACTCGGTGATCTTTAAGGTCCCTTGAAACCCAAACCATCCTATGATTCTGTGATTTTGTGATATGCAGGTATGGAGAAGAAATAGGAACACAGAAGTCAGTGCACTGGCATCTCTCCAGATATAACGATTAGTTGCTCACTTAGCCAAACAGAGCAAAATAGGCCCATCAAATCAGAAAAACATCATAGGAGACAGCAAAATCCATGTCCAACACTCTGGGTAGCATACCAGTTGTCTGGGGGCTGAATCTCTTTACAGCAAGGCAGGTCCTGGGAATGGTTCCTCTTGTTGCCATCTGGCAGTTGTGAGCCTGGAAAACCAACATGTGCCCTAGGAGAACTGCAAGCAGCTGACAGAAGTGCAGGCCACTAACAGTCACTTCGGCCACTCCTAAACACTACTGAAAGACTATTCCATTATGCAGTCTTATATCTGAATATTCTTCTACAGAATACAGTTTTAAAGACTTGTCTACACTTTGGTTCACTCCTCCTTGGGAGGATGGTTCCTCTTCCCAAGGGAAAGTACAGATTTGTCATTGTAGCTGTTACCATTTCTGCAAATGGGTGGACCTAACCCAGCAGTAGGACTTTTCTGGCTAAAATAAATGACACATGCCTTTGACAGTTCTGCTTGTGGACTCTACAAGTAGTAAAACACACTCTTGATTGCTGTATCTGTTCTTCCAATCTTTTCTGAAGCCTAAGATAACTCAATGAAATACTTACAATATCACCTGACATTTTACAATGTTTCTTATTTTGGTATTTAGTCATCCTTGAGCCAGATTCGTTCCATTTATGTCTACACCAAATTTACCCACTTGCATAAGACAAATGAGTAGAATTATTTATATGTCTATCTAAAAATCAATTATTTGTGCACTGACAGCTCCACTAGTGCCTTGTAGGATAAATCTTTCAAAGAGAGAAATGGAAATAATATTTTATTTAATTTTACTTTTTTTTTATTGTCCCCATAGAAAACATAATCAATTTCATGGCTTTGCAAACGTGTGTAGCTAAAGCTATTTTAGAATCATTATATCTGACCATATTTCATGCTCTATTTAAAATATGAGTGCAAAATCCAAACAAAGCAGGTGTCCAATTTACATTTCAAAGCAAAAGGATATTTTAACAATTACCTTTCCTGGTGCAGCCTTGTCTTTGTTCTTTGTATTTTAAATATTTCTTCTACAGCACAAACATGGCTCACTCAGTCAGCAGTGTCACCTGCACATTGCATGGCTGGTCCTTCTCCCCCAGAGCATGGACCTGTCCCAAGGAAGGCTGGTTGCCCCCTGCACTGCTCCAACCCACTCCCAGAGCTCCCAAGCCCACAACCAGCAGCGGGTGGCATTGGCAGCACCGCGAGTTTCGCCTCAGTTTTATTGCAGTGCTGGTGTGGTATTTGCACAATGTCCCTGCTCACTGCCTGCTGTGCCCTGTGTGCTGGAGCAGCAGCAACCTACAGAGAGGTTTTAGCTAGCAAGACGGCATGAGACTAGTATGACACAGACAGCAATAAGCACTGGCGCAACATGCTTCTCCCCTGCCACACAGTCAGCTTTGGTCTGTACCACAGAACTCGTTAGGTCATTGTAACCACAAAGCTTTTCTAGCTTCCTCCTTTCTGATTTTTTTTCCCTTTTATTTTCTATTGTGTTCTTTTAAAAACATTTTCCTCTTAAACATAAGCAATCAAAGCTCTAGCATTATTGCATTTTCACAGTTCTTGCTTATTCTTACTTGCTATGCTGGTACACAGCCATATCTAACTAGTGCAACATTGAGTCATCTTTGCTTGATCCACAGTACAGTGGTGGTGTCCCATTCCAAAGTCATCAGAGATGTTCTCAACATAGACAAGCAAAGACAGTCTTTTTCTCAAAAACATTCCCATTTATCCTTTGTTCTCTGCACTGAGAACTGTGTTATATAGGAGCTAAAGAATGGAGTAAGAATACACATACTGTAAACAAGATCAGGTGCCTGATAGCCCCAGAAAATAACTGCTGTAGGTCCAAGTGCACTGCAGCCAAGGTGAAGATGAGAAGAGATGCTCAGTGCTTGACATGAGCTGTCCAGATAACACAAGGGATTTTGTTACATCTGCTTTGCAGGGATGCTGTGCAAGGGCCATATGATTTTAATTATTACGAATCACAACACGTTGTTATTCACGGAAAGCAGTGATGCCTGTGGACAGTGACTCTGTGTTCTGCCTTTCTCTCTCTCTCCCCCCTTCCTCTTTCCTTTCTCTTCTTTCTGCAAGATGAAAAAAGGTTGGATGATGCACCTCTCTCCTGTGCATGTTTGGTCCTTCTACTTCAATTTCTGGTGTTTGGAAGACTTCTGGTAACTGCAATTTCTCTTTAGTGCAATTTTCCATGTGATTGGATGCATACGCTGTTTCATACTCCGATTTCAGATAGATGTTTACCTGGAACAGAATTTCCTTCCCAAACTTTTGTTTAAAACATCAAAGAGAACGTCACCATTTGTAAACGCTAATAACTACAGAGAAGTTCTCAACTCCCCCCCCCCCCCTTTTTTTTTTTGTTTCAGTAGTCAGATTCACTAATGTTTTCCTTCTGCTTTATACCACTTTGCAAATGTAGAAAGCAGCTACAATATACAGGCTGGGTGAGTAGTATGTAGGCTGATAGAGGATTTTAGACAAGTCCTTGCAAAGGACTATATGCATGTTTACCTCTCTTCCCTAGTTTTGTGTCTGTCTCTGCAGGCTGGAAATCCCCAGCATGGGAATTCTCAATCCGTCTGCAGGAGAGCAGACAGGACACACAGTATGTTCATGCCCCCATACCCTTCAACGCATGGAGGCATGCATGTTTACTTTACTTCTCCTGGCCTTCTACTGTTAGTTTGTGTAATTGCAAAAGAGCAATTCAATATTTTTATTACATAGTGGCTGCAGGAACTGGCATGTGAAAACTTCAGAGAAGTCCAGAAGTTTTTTTTTTTCTTTTTTTTGAAATAGCCATTGACCAGAAATGGCCAGTAAATATAAAAGGAAACAACTGGGCCCTAAACCAGCCCAGAAGGATGAGAAATGGTGCAGTGACTATTTGTCAGCATATATTCAGTGCTACGAAAAATGAGAGCTAGCTAGAATTTGGGAAAGAAGCACAGTTTCCCTAGTACTGCACTGGAAGACCCTACCAGATTGGACCACTGGGACCGTTGTTGTGCAGAGATGGGGCCAAAAAGGACAGTTGGGACACAAATCTACTACTTAAGGCACTATATTCCAGAATGAAATTTAACTCAGTTTATATTATTTGCCTAGAGAATTATAAAAAATTCTTTACAAAGGAAGTATAGGAAGGTTTTTGGGGAAAAGCTGCACTTCATTTTGCAAACCTTGCACACTCTTTTTGTATTAACATTTATTATTCTGGTTTTAGAATTTCTGCAATATAAATAGGTTATTCAGAAGAAAGAATCATTCAAAGTTGTCCTCTTATTGCTCCCTGCCTCCCCAACGTATTTCCTAGTGTTTTTTCTTACACTAGCGTGACTTGCTCCTGCTTTTCTCTTCCCCCCTCCTTTTTTCCCCATCAGGCACATGTATTTTTCAGTGTTGACTGTGAGGTGCAAGAGCTACAGTTCTGTTCAGCTGGAAATTGTATGTTTTGTCTTTCAGAATATGGTCTCTTTGTCATGTGTTTTTGGTTTTGTTTTTTGGGGTTTTTTTAAAGCATGTGTGGCTTTACTGCAGGTTACAGTCAGCTTATTTTTTTTCTTTTCATTGTTTAAAGGAGTGGTCTCTTCAGCATTTTAATGTTATAGAATCATAGAATCAAAGAATGCTTTGGGTTGGAAAGGACCTTAGAGATAATCAAGTTCCAAACCCCCTGCCATGGGCAGGGACACCCTCCACTAGACCAGGTTGCTCAAAGCCTCATCCAGCCTGTCCTTGAACACCTAGAGGGATGGGGCATCCACAGCTTCCCTGGGCAACCTGTTCCAGTGCTTCACCACTCTCACAATAAAAAATATTATTGCCTGAGAGGCTGTCCTGAGCCTTTTTAGAAGAGTTTGCTTTGGAAAATTAGATATTCATATTCATGCTATCTGCATGTATCTGTTTTCTTAGTCCTCCTCTAAGAACTTTCATATGTGTTGGCCAGCTTCAGCCATTCTGGATGGAAGGGTGGAAATCCCAATGTCTTTGATGTCTTAGAAATTTTGTAAAACTTGGCATCTAGGAAGATAGACTGCCAGTACTTTGTATAAGGGAAGGCAGAGGGATGTCAGGTATTTTCTCATCTGGCCAGCTCCCCAAAAGCTCAGAAGAAGGAGTAAGCTGGCCAGCTGGCACCCTGACTCCTGTTCCAAGCCAGCCACGGCACACACTGCCTCTTGACCCCCTGTCCACTCAATCAAAAAGAGCACAGGGTCATGGGCGGCACTCTAGGTGTTAGAGGAAGACCAGAAAGAAGAGGTTAATCTGGGTATGGAGATACTGGACAGAAACACATGGAAAATACAGCTTCTGTAGAAAGAACAATTTGTTTGAATTTGTATTACACCAGACCAGAAAGTAAAAACCAGCTGGTTAAAAAACTTGCCATTTTAACAGGGCTAAAATATTTTTGGTGCTTTTTTCAATCATAATGATTCTTGGTTCACAGGATCACAGAGCTGCCAAGAAAATGTATGGGATATAGTTAAGGCCTTACTTTAAATGTAAGACTAGGATCATATTTCATGCAGTACCTTTTTGTATTCTCATGCTGAACTTCACAGTTGCTTCCCACCTTAAGCAAATACCCAGTTCTAGTTTCAATGCATGATTAACAGATCTGAAGGCAGAATCATTTTATAGAGATCACAACTTTTATAATTTGAAATTCCCTTTATGTCCCTGCAGAATCACTGAAGTTTCTCTTTATGCCATAGAACTAAACTCACATCAGAAATTAGCCACCCAGAGGCTGATTTGTTTTCTATTCTGTGCTGTCACTCATGCTAGTGTAGTTGAAGATTCACTTAGACCATTTAAATGGTCATAATAGCACAAGTTTTTAAAATCAGAATTGTTACAGGTAATTTTCAATACTTATAGGGAGTAGTTAACATTGTATAAATGACAGGGTTTCTACATCCTGTGGCTTCAGATTAGGAAACTGGAATAATCATTTGACTTAGAAAACCTGATAAACTGCATAGACTGCAAAACTTCTAAGTGACAGAGCTGAACACACTTTTTATTCCAGCAGAAATCTCATTCAGATTTAACTGTCATTATGGTCTTTACATGTGGTCAGGAAATACATTATAGTGTTGCACAGAGACAGCATAAGGAGTTCATATAAAGAGCATGGGATAAACTTCATAGCACAGAGGCCAGTAAAGATAATCCACGTAGAACTGATTGCTTGTAAAACAAATGTAAACTGCGATGGCAAAGCCAATGCAGTCAGCCATTCAGGCTGATGTTGCAGTATATTATGCTGACTCATTACTAATGCAAAGAAGAAACTACATGAAAATAATTTATTAAGTTTTTACTACATTAATGCTCTAAAATCCAGCTGTGCATTTCCACACAGTGCGTACCATCAATTGCATTTTTAATGGGCTTCCTTGGTGAGTGAAAGATTTCCAGGAAGATCCTATATTTTTAATGTAAATGGGAAGTAGGCACACTTATTTAATAAGGGTGAGGTTGCTTACTTTTCACCTATGGACTCAGAAAATTAATAACACTGTTGGGAAAAAAGCATGCCCTTATCTTTCTCATGCCAGAAGTAGTGTGAATTAAATCAGAAGCTCCTGTTGCCTCTGGAGACACCAGATTCCCACAGTGAAAGTGGCAGCTTCCTGCTTACAATAAAAGTCAAGCGTCTATCCTCTGCTTTGTCTCCAAGTACAGTGAGTACCACATCCACAGTAAAACTGTTTAGTCTGCCTTGTTCTTGAACAGTTAACAGGGTACAAGGAATTTTGTTCATCAAGGTAAGCTTTCAGTTTGGCACTGAAATCTAGAAAGAGGCCCACAAAAAAAAAATTGAGTGAAGAAGCCTACATCTTAAAATTAACTTTCTCTTCCATTAGTTCCTTTATTTCTTGCCCAGCAACTAGGGCAGAGATGATGTCTGCAGTGGGCTGTAGCCTGTTGTTTTCTACAAGAGGTTTAGAGATTGCATGGGACTTGTGCTTCACCACAGCATCCTCATAGGCTTGCCTTGCAGACAGTCGCTGTACACTCATTACTTCTGAGACTGGCACAATTTATTTAGATCCTGGGGCTGGGGTTAGGACCCTAGCTTCTGATATCTGTTTTTTAATATATATAAGTCTGGATTTCTACCCTGAGCCCTGCTATATTTACAGCAATCTGCAGGTGTTAGTGTAAAGGCAAAGACTGTCCAATAGCAAGACTCTCCTCTGTATTGGAATAAATATTTCAAATACCTTTGAGAAGGCAAAAAACCATCTCCGTACAACTTAGCTATACAGCCTCTAAACTGGATTTTCATTTTCCTAAGGGAAGGTGTCTTGCATAGGGCTTGTTGATACTCTTAAAACCAAAGGCATTCATATATTCAAACTTAGCTAATTATCTTGTTTGGCCTCTGACTATTTTATAGCAGAGTTGGCAGCTTGAAAAGTAGACTTATGCTAATTCTGTAGTAAAAAGTCCAATTAACTTCCCTACCTTTATTTAAGATCAACATCTATGTTCATGTAGATAAAAGACTTAATAGTAAAACAATCACTGAAGCTCTCAGGGAGCTTTTCAAGCATGTATTTAGGTCCTGTATTAATAGTTCACATTCTTTTATTTAATCTAGTTCTAATTTGGCAGACTAGCACCATTTCAAGTGACAGCATATAAACTAATTTAAAAGACAAGGAAGAATAATATCACTGAACAGCAAGTATGCTAGTGCTTACAGTAGAGTAACTATTTTGAAGTTAATAGTGAAAAAACCATGAATGGAGACAACCATTGTGATGAAGCCCACTGATAGGGGAAGGTAGATATAACAACATGGACTGCCCCTTGCTGAGAATGTGCATGTGACACGAACAACAAGCACCACTCAAACCAAAGCTTCTGATGCCCTGTGATGTTGGCTATGTTTTTCCTTTCCTCTGGATGCTTCCTTCTGCTGTGGATTGTTCTGGATTCCAGGGTCAAATGCATTAATGGCTTGCCTTGGAAATATGGTTGAACAGCTGCTGAATATGTATGTCAGTGACATACTGGCAGTCAAGTCCCCTTGGACCTGTAGCTCTAGGGCACATCAGAAATACCACCATTTTACTAATATCACTAATAACACAGGGAAATACATAGCTCATGCACTGGAGGGCAACTGCTAGGCTAAAACTAATTTGCATGAAATTGTAGTTTTCCATAGCACCAGTGTGAAAAGAAACCCTATTGAACATGTTTGACATATGTTGCTGATGTTAAATGTCTGTAAAAAAATGGAATCTGCCCTATTATCAAGATTAAAACATCTGATATCGGTGTGTTGTTTTTAAATAAGCCATAGATGGTTCTGATGGGAATTTGCCTCCCTCTTTGCTGGAGGGAGCATCTATCTGTGCATACACTGGGAACTAAGGTCTCTAGCCTGCTGCAGGGTTACTGCTTTAGAGATGGGGAGAAAAGCTTCCCAAATATGCTCCTATATCCCCTCTGTAGAGCATGCTGAAAAGTTTGGCTTGTATTTAAAACCAGGAGCAAAATTACATTTAAAAATAATAAATCCTTTTGTGCAGAAAAGTACCTATCATCTCCACCAAACCCTTCTAAAAAGGCTTCCAACAAGATAATTTACAGGCCTGGTAGCCAAGTGACCAAAAACCGTAAGTGGAAAAATGCCTCTTATAAAACATTGCTCTGTCCTGAGTAAATTGGGAAAAGCGCAACTTTCAGACAGTAGCACATCTGGTATGACAACAAGGTTCATAAAATCTATTTTCAGACAATGCAACAATAGCAAAACATGAACAGGCTTTTGGCCTAGTAGTCAGCTCTACATTTGCCTGACCTAAACATTCACTAATAAAGAAAATCTAATCCCTCCTCTGCCCTGTTTTTCCCAATGCTACCCGGTGGTAAATCTCTCATTTAAGAGAAATAAAACGTGAACTTTATCACTGCCTCCTGGTCCCCACACTTTTTAAGATTCCCTCATTTGATTTCCACATTCATTCCAGAAGACTGTAATTTTACTCCTGCATTTTCAAGAGGTCTTTTTAGTGAAAATTTGACATTCATATGCATTCATTTAGTGCCATGAGAACTACATCTCATTGCAGAGAGATGACCTGGACTGCAATAAACTACAGAAATCCTAATACCCATTCACAGCAGTCTCTGCATTGTCCAATATGTTTTCCCTTCAGGGTCTTTTTACCCAGACTCATGCTTAGCATAAAACTTGACAATGTATTGTTGCACATCCGCATCTCTAAATCACCCTCTGTTCAGGAATTTTGTCTCATTTCTGTTTAATATGGGTCAGCAGTTGAATTGTGTTTGTTCAATTTATGTCCAACAAGAATGACTTGTTAGGCTAATATTTTTTTAAGCATCCTTTTGAACAGGGTTTGCATAGAGGGCAGAATGACAAGAAGATCTTTTTGTTGCAAGAACATTAAAGAACATAATAAATTACATTAGCCATGTTCAGGTCATTTATGCATGTAATCTGTAAAATTGTTCTTTAAAATAACTTCAGAGCAGAACTGTATTTGTTCACATTAACAACGTCCAAAAGGGTAATGGAAAATGAACTGAGATGAGCTTATGTAAGCTCCTTCTACACCAAACTGAATGTTCCACCTCCGATGTGCAGCCTGTTTTCCCTGCTGGTAGATTGCTGTTGGTGGTTATAGAAGGATGTTTGGAGTGTGGAAATGTTATTATGAAGGCAAGTCAGGGCTCACAAAGCCTGCGACGTTTGGGAGGCTTCCTCATATTCACACTGCACTTATGCCTTCTGTCCTGGGCAGTGCAGCTCTGGGCCTTGCATCATGTTGCCTTGAGCCTGTGGACTTTTATTTTCCCTGCCTGGACAAGATGTCCCAGGTACTGATCATAGCTATTTCATTGAGGCCTTCTGAAGGCTTAATCTGTACAAAAGGCTTCCTCTCATATGCAGAGACAGCAAGCAACAAGTTCCTCAAGTATTGCTTCTTCAGAACCAAGCATAGTTTCTCTTCTTCCATAACAATGTAAAGCTACCCTCATCACCAGCACAGGCCTCCAGAGAACCAGCCTTTGTCCCCTGAAAGACACTTCTATCCCACCTCAGGTAGGAGCCTGTGTTTTCTGGGTTTCTTAGCTTTGGGGTCTCCTTGATCCCCCAAGTGAGGCCAGTGAATTCATGGAGCTTCACCTTTGGTGGCACAGTTCTGCTCTGCAGTGCTGCTCCCTGCACTGAGGTGAGCGGCTCACCATTTTCAAACCCTCTTCATCTTTCTTCTCAGTGCAAGCTCCTACCAAGTGAATTCAGCCTGTCAGGAAGTGCTTTGTCTTCTCCTCAGACTGCCATTGCAGCTAGCAGGGGGTTTTGCTAGGATCTGGTGTAGAGCAGGGGCAGGTGTTAGGAGTGAGACCTGACCTGGGGTTTGACTGGGGCCCGGCCCTGCACAGGGAAGAGGGTTGTCTCAGGGTAGCTCCTAAAAGCATCTCCTTATTGCCATGGTGAGGGTCACGGAATCACAGAGCCACAGAATGGCTGAGGTTGGCAGGGACCTCTGGAGGTCATCTGGTCCAACTCCCCTGCTCCAGCAGGGCAGTTGCCCAGATGAGATGTGAGAGTGAGTTGGATTTAATTGCCGTGAGTGTTTAAATTAGACAGGGTCTGAAAACTCTCTGCAATTAAAGGCAGCTACTGGCTCCCAGACCAGTGTTAAACATCTTGCAGACAGTAATTACATGTGGCTTCTCACTTCCCCATCATATGGGAACTGACACTGCAGATTTGCGAACAATAAGCTCTTGCCAGTCCAAGGAAAGGACTGGTGTTGTTTTCTCCCTCTGTAGGGTTGTTTGCAGGTACCTCCTATCTAAAATTATTACAGTGGGGCTGAGCTGGAACCATGGGGTTTACTCTGCTAAAATGGTTGATTTTAGTTTTTCAAATTTAGATCTTGTTTAACCTACTTGGAATGCAATTGCAACTGGTCATCTTTGAAGTCAAGTTCCAAATCCAATAGTTTATTTAAATATTCTAAAATAATTTCTAGACATTTTTATGAATAAAATTTAATCTGTATTTTTGAGAGAGAAGTCTGTCGTGGGTTAAGCAGAGCAGAGTTAATTTTTTTTCCTTTTCCCTTCTCTTCATAAATAGCTATCAAAAAGCTATGTTTTGGATTCCTGCTCAGGAGAGAATTGATAAGAGAAGAACGTTTATAGTTATTGCTAGGATGTTGCTATTTGTTCTCAAGGACATACATTCAGCCTTTTGGGGGGGGAAGAGACAGTCTGGCTTCTAGCCTGGGATTTGCTTTTAGGTAAAGATTGAGAAGCAGACTGACCAATTATTCCATCCCATGCACGTCATACCCAGTATATTAGAAGAAGACTCTTCTAGGAGTACTGGCTTTCACTTCCGGATTCGTCTCGCTTTGGGGAGCCTGCGTTCGCTCTCCCAAGGCCTTTCCTCCCCCCTGCCCCCACGGTCGCCGTTAGCTCTCGGCCCGGGACACTCGTTTATCTCCGTTCCGTGAGTTTTGGCATCCTCCCTCTCCCGGAGGATCGTTAGCTGGTTTTTTTTCCCCTGCTTCGGTCAGCTCTCGGGTTGGGACGCTTGGGCTGTTATCTCCGTTCCGTGAGTGCCTTCAGGAGCGGTGCACCCCCTTTCCCCCCTTTCCGCCCCCCCTTTCTGGGGGAGTCAACTGTGCGGTTTCTGGGGATTATTAGCTGGCAACAGGCCGAGCCTTTTCAGGGGGGCAGTATCATTGTCAACAGGCTGAGCCTTCTCGGGGGGCGGGGGGCAGTATCATTGTCAAGAGGCCGAGCCTTTTTCGGGGGCGGGGCAGCATAATTGTGTATCACCTATTCTCTCCCTCCTTTGGGGCCATTGGCTGGGAGTGGGCTGGGCCTTTGGCCATCAGGTGGGGAGGGGTAATATCACTGTGTATCACATTGCATCTTTGTATATAGTATTATTTCTAATATTTCTGTAGTTTAGTTATTAAATTGTCCTTATCTCAACCCACGAGTCCTCTTTGCCATTTACCTCTTTAATTCTCTCCCCTATCATTGGGTGGGGGCAGGGACTGTGTGAGCGGGTGTGTGTGGTTTGGCCCCCAGCCAAGGGCCAACCCATCACAAGTTTTAAAGACAGTTTTAGATAAATTCTTTAGATAAATGTAGATACATTTATAGAAATTATTTTTATTCCTGAAACTAATTTGTTTGAATGGAAATGGATAGCTTTTAGATCATTGTATGGAGACAAGTCTCTGTGTAGTTTCTGACAGGTACTTATAAAAATTTGAATTAAAAGACATTTAGTGATGTTTAAGAATTAGTATGGTGTATGTACATGTCCCAAGGTGGCAGTGTTAGGCAGTGTGTGTGGTTTGGCCCCCAGCCAAGGGCCTGCTCACACAGTCCCTGCCCCAACCCAATGATAGGGGAGAGAATTAAAGAGGTAAATGGCAAAGAGGACTCGTGGGTTGAGATAAGGACAATTTAATAACTAAACTACAATAATATTGGAAATAATACTATATACAAATATGCAATGTGATACACAGTGATACTGCCCCTTCCCACCTGATGACCAAAGACCCAGCCCACTCCCAGCCAATGACCCTGGAGGAGGGGGGGAATGGGTGATACACAATGATACTGCCCCCCCGAAAAGGCTCAGCCTGTTGCCAGCTAATGATCCCCAGAAACCGCAGAGACGATTCCCCCAAAAAAGGGGGGGGAGAAGAGGAGCGGGGGGGTGCGCTGCTCCCGGAGGCACTCACGGAACAGAGATAACAGCCCAAGCGTCACAGCCCAAGAGCTGACCGAAGCAGGGGAAAAAAAAAAAAACAGCTAATGATCCCCCTGGAGAGGGAGGATCCCAAAACTCACGGAACGGAGATAACGAGCGTCCCGGGCCAAGAGCTAACAGCGTCCGTGGTCGGGGGGGAAAGGCCTTGGGAGAGCGAATGCAGGAACCCGAAGTGAGATGAATCCGGAGCCCAAGGGAAGTGACAAAAAAAACTCTCCAGGAAGGGTCCTCACCTATAAATTGGGTGTGACGTGCATGGGATGGAATAATTGGTCAGTCTGCTTCTCAATCTTGACCTAAAAGCAAATCTCAAGCTAGAAGCTGGACTGTCTCTCCCCCCCCCTGCTCTGTCTATGGAGAGGAGAGAGGCTGAATGTATTTTGTCCTTGAGAGTATCGTAGCAATAACTATAAACGTTCTTTTGTTATCAATTTTCTCCTGAGCAGGAATCCAAAACATAGCTTCTTGCTAGCTATTTATGAAGAGAAGGGAAAAAAGGAAAAAAAAATTAACTCTCCTCTGCTTAACTCACGACATTCTCCACCCTTTATTCCATACCATTCACGTCATGCTCAGATCCCACTATTTTCCCTTCATCTATGGACCACCCCTCCATAATTTTATTGAGTTCATTTAATCTATGACTTTGAGCTTCATCTGTCATGGAAGTCTTTCAAGGCAGGATAAAAATGATGCAAAGTCCACTCAGTCAGTAGAGCATGTTGTTGGACGCGGAAGATGGATGCTGTATAGTCTCTGTTGCATACTGCATCTGGAACTCACACTTCTGGTATACCCGGCACAGTCCATATCAATGGTCTGCAAGCTGAGGATGTCAATCTCAGGGAAGTTGCTGGACATCAATTCTGATTCTGTTGAACCTGCAAGATTCTTAATAGAATATCATTAGTATAATATGTAACAATCATAACAATGATAACAATGATAGTATGTAATGGCAGGGTTATGCAGAAGCTAACACTGTACAACTAAATTTATCGGCCACTTTCACCCATCATCAAATCCCCTTGAGGTACACATCGAACCTCACCGTCCTTCTGCATTACCCACCAAGTATACCCAGGTCCTTGAGCAAAAGCAATCCCACGAATGGGTTTGCCTTTACCTGAGGCAGGAGTAACCCAGACTGTCTTCCCCAATACATTCTTGATATGCACCACAGGGATTTTGTCCCCATCTACAGTACGTAAAAGTTCTGACTGGGCAGGACCAGCCTGATTGGCAGATCCTCTCGTGTTGACTAGCCAAGTGGCTTTTGCTAAATGTGTGTCCCAATTTTTGAAAGTTCCACCCCCCTTTGCTTTCAGTCCATTGTATGGACTGTCTTTAGCAGTCCATTGTATCGTTTGATCTTCCCAGAAGCTGGTGCATGGTAAGGGATGTGGTACACCCACTCAATGCCATGTTCTTTGGCCCAAGTGTCTATGAGACTGTTTCGGAAATGAGTCCCGTTGTCTGACTCAATTCTGTCTGGAGTACCATGTCGCCACAAAACTTGCTTTTCAAGGCCCAGAATAGTATTCCGGGCGGTGGCATGGGGCACATCATATGTTTCCAGCTATCCGGTGGTTGCTTCCACCATTGTGAGTACATAGTGCTTGCCATGGCGAGTTTGTGGGAGTGTGATATAATCAATCTGCCACGCCTCTCCATATTTATATTTAAACCAGCGTCCTCCGTACCAGAGAGGTTTTAGCCGTTTAGCTTGCTTGATTGCAGCACAGGTTTCACATTCATGGATAACCTGTGCAA
This sequence comes from Pterocles orientalis, assembly GCA_011057875.1. Lineage (NCBI taxonomy): Eukaryota > Metazoa > Chordata > Aves > Pterocliformes > Pteroclidae > Pterocles > Pterocles orientalis. Next base: position 294,013 of record WKFP01014035.1, read on the forward strand.
TAGTGTCCGTAGGTAAGTCCACCCCTCGGATCACGAGCCCATTTGTATGTTGCATCTCTTCCTTGATGACCTGAGGCATCATGGGCCCAGCGAGCCAAAAATTTTTCACTGTTATGTTGCCAGTCCAAGTCCACTTGAGATATTCTGATCTTAGCAGCTTGATTTACCTGTTGGTTGTTTCGATGTTCTTCAGTAGCTTGACTCTTGGGTACGTGGGCATCTACATGATGTACCTTTACAACCAAGTTTTCTACCTGGGCGGCAATGTCTTGCCACAATGAGCCAGCCCAGATGGGTTTGCCTCTGCGCTGCCAGTTACTCTGCTTCCATTGCTGCAGCCACCCCCACAGAGCATTTGCCACCATCCAAGAGTCAGTATGGAGATAGAGCACTGGCCACTTTTCTCGCTCAGCAATATCTAGAGCCAGCTGGATAGCTTTCACCTCTGCAAACTGACTCGATTCGCCTTCCCCTTCAACAGCTTCTGCAACTCGTCGTGTGGGACTCCACACAGCAGCTTTCCACTTCCGATGTTTCCCTACAAGACGACAGGACCCATTGGTGAACAGGGCATATTACTTCTCATTGTCCGGGGGTTCATTGTACGGTGGAGCCTCTTGCGCACGTGTCACCTCTGCCTCTGCCGGTGACATTCCGAAGTCTTTACTTTCGGGCCAGTTGGTGATCACTTCCAAGATTCCTGGGCGGTTGGGTTTCCCTGTGCGAGCTCGTTGTGTGATCAATGCAATCCACTTACTCCATGTAGCGTCAGTTGCATGATGTGTAGAGGGGGCCTTCCCTTTAAACATCCAACCCAGTACCGGTAGCCGGGGTGCCAGGAGGAGCTGCGATTCAGTACCAATCACTTCTGAAGCAGCTCGAACGCCTTCATATGCTGCCAATATCTCCTTTTCAGTTGGAGTGTAGCGAGCTTCGGAGCCTCTGTATCCCTGACTCCAAAACCCTAGGGGGCGTCCTCGAGTCTCCCCCGGTGTCTTCTGCCAAAGGCTCTAAGAAGGACCATTCTCCCCGGCTGGGGTGTAGAGCACATTTTTGACATCTGGTCCCGTCCGGACTGGTCCCAGGGATACTGCCTGGACTATCTCCCGTTTAATTTGTTCAAAAGCCTCTCGTTGCTCAGGGCCCCATACGAAATCATTCTTCTTTCGGGCCACTTGGTTATAAAGTGGGTTTACAATCTGACTGTAGTCTGGAATATGCATTCTCCAGAAACCTACAACGCCTAGGAAGGCTTGTGTTTCCTTCTTGTTTGTTGGTGGCGACATGGCTGTTATTTTATTGATCACATCCATGGGGATGTGACGCCGTCCATCTTGCGATTTTATTCCCAGAAACTGAATCTCTTGTGCAGGTCCCTTCACCTTGCTTCGTTTTATGGCAAAACCAGCTTTCAGGAGGATTTGTATTACCTTCTCTCCTTTCTCAAAAACTTCTCCTGCTGTAT
>WKFP01014035.1:301043-326329 GCA_011057875.1 Pterocles orientalis
CAGGCCATCGAATCCACACAGTCCAATACACTCGATTATCCCTTTCCTCCACCTGGCTGGAGGCAGGGCACCCCTAATACTCTTCCTCATCAGAGGATTCATTGTCTGGCCTGTGTGGTGCCAGACCAGAGGTCCCCTCACCAGGGTCAAGAGGGTCAATTTCAGCCTTTTGATGTCTGCAGGGCTGTCGATTGTCTTCTTCGACCGTTGCAACAACTCCGTTGACACCCTTCTTAGGTGGTTTCTTCTTGATGGGTGTCTTCCCTCTTATTTCACGTACACGGGCTTGTAGTCTAGAGGTGGGTTCTCCATCCCACTTTCTCATGTCTTCTCCATGATCACGCAGGAAAAACCACAGCTTGCCCCGTGGTGTATACCATCTCCCTTGAACAGGGGAACGCTTTCTTCTAATCGCTGAAATACTGGGCTGCACAGATGAAGAGCAGACTCTATTTTCTCTAAATTTCCGGAGCTCCCAAGACAGTGTCTCGGACAGCTCCACAGCTGAGATGCAAGCCTGCGAGGAGGCGTCCTCTTCATATTGCCGAAGAATGGCACTCACAGCATTCACAGTTACATCTTGGACATTCATTAGTGCTAGTATATGACGATGTGATGGTGGTGCATTGTGCACAACTTTGCGCCACATGGGCCGTGTGCACCGAACTTCATCTGGATCTTCGGATGTCTGCGGGTCTGCCAGGTTATAATAGATCAGCTCCTGCACGGCCAATTCCCTTACATGCTGGATACCGCTTTCCATATTGACCCATTTGCATGGTTTCCATATAATATCTTCTTTGTGGGGATACTGCTGTTTCGCAGCGTGTAGAAGCCGTCTCCAGAGACTGCAAGTCAATCGCGTTTCTTTAACTCCTTTGCTGATGGCGTTGTCCCCAGCAAAATTTCCCAGTTGTCTAGCTTCTCCGTGCTCTAGATCCAGGCTACTGGCTCCCTCATCCCAGCATCTAAGCATCCAGGTGAGGAAGGACTCATCTTTCGTATGGCGATAGTCTTGTTTAATGTCTCGCAGCTCACGCATAGTTAGAGGCGGGGTGGTTACCATCTCTCGTACGATTTCTTCCTTTTTCCGCAGTCCTTGTGATGACTCTGCTCTTGAGGGGCCCTCTCTGTCTGAGTCATGGGTCTCTTCGTCTTCTTCCCTCATAGGAGGAGCTCTTTCCTCCCCTTCTACACATACTGATTTTTGTGTTTTCTTCTTCCCTACGGGGGCCACCATTAAAGGCAAAGACTCTGGAAGTGTTGTGGAGGATGCTGGGGCTTGTATGGTGGCAGGGGACACCAGAGTTGGAGCCACCACAATGTCTGCTGTAGTGGTTGGTGTCTCTACCGTATGGGCTGGGCGAGGGGTGGTGGCAGGTAGGTCATCACTGGTAATGCAGTGAGTGAATCGTCGATTGACCTTAAGAATATATACGCATTGACATACATTCAGGAGGCCTAGCAACAGGTTCAAACTGGTTTGAAAATCCCAGCGATACTCAAAGTTCTCAAAAGCTTTTGCAAATACTCTGGAGGAGAAGAGGACAGTGAAGGGAAACATCGCCTTCATAGTTCTGTTACTGGTGTAGTTGGCAGAAATGTTCAACAAGGGGTACCCAGAGCCCAGGGATGACACCACAGCTTCACTTAGGTTGGTGCCAACCATTGTAAAAACAAACAAGATTAAGCCTGATAACATTTTCAATTTTCCCAAAGCAAAAATACAAGTGCGCAACACATCAATCCCCTTCATTAACAATGTCATAACCTCTGCCCAGCTTCCACAAAAAACCAGCAGTCCATGAATACTGATAAATAGTATATGTGGCAAGTACTTCAATATTTCCCAAAGCAGCGTTTCAGGCAACATAATAAACGCTTTAATAGACTCTGTTCAAGTCTGTCGTTATCTCAACCGCTCGAGCCCCACATTGGGCGCCAAAAAGGAATGTGGCGGGTTGGCCCTTGGCTGGGGACCAAACCACACACACCCGCTCACACAGTCCCTGCCCCCACCCAATGATAGGGGAGAGGATTAAAGAGGTAAATGGCAAAGAGGACTCATGGGTTGAGATAAGGACAATTTAATAACTAAACTACAATAATATTAGAAATAATACTATATACAAATATGCAATGTGACTGCCCCTCCCCACCTCATGACCAAAGACCCAGCCCACTCCCAGCCAATGACCCCGGAGGAGGGGGGGAATGGGTGATACACAATGATACTGCCCCCCTGAAAAGGCTCAGCCTGTTGCCAGCTAATGATCTCCAGAAACCGCACAGACGATTCCCCCAGAAAAGGGGGGGAAGGGTGCGCCGCTCCTGGAGGCACTCACGGAACAGAGATAACAGCCCAAGTGTCCCAGCCCGAGAGCTGACCGAAGCAAGGAAAAAAAAAAAAACAAAAAAAAACAGCTAATGATCCCCCTGGAGAGGGAGGATCCCAAAACTCACGGAACGGAGATAACAAGCGTCCCGGGCCGAGAGCTAACGGCATCTGTGGGGGGGGAAAAGGCCTTGGGAGAACGAGTGCAGGCACCTGAAGCGAGATGATCCGGAGCCCAAGGGAAGTGAAAAAGAGAGATCTCCTGGAAGGGTCCTCACCTATATACTGGGTATGACGTGCATGGGATGGAATACCATTAGTCAGTCTGGTTCTCAATCTTAACCTAAGAGCAAATCTCAGGCTAGCAGCTGGACTGTGTCTCCCCACCGCCAGGTCTCCCCCCACTCTGTCTGCGGAGAGGAGAGAGGCTGAAGGTATTTTGTCCTTGAAATACTAGCAGTAATTATAAATGTTCCTTCTTATCAGCTTTTCTGCTGAGCACAAATCCAAAACACAGCTTCTTGCTAGCTATTTATGAAAAGAAGGAAAAAAAACCCCTCTCTCTCTCTTAACCCAGGACAGATCCTCAAATTTAGCTTCATTTCAGAAGTTGGTAGTGTCTTAAAAAAGAGACTTTTAATGTGTCATGTTACAGCCAGACAAATAAGGTGGGATTCATCTGGGCTTAAAGTTTTAAGAAAGCCTTACAGGAGGAAATGGAGTCTAGGGCCTCTATAAGTAAACCTAGATGATGCCTTGGCTACTGGAGAGTGGTAAGAAAAGTCGATGGCAGAAACTGTCATAGCAGCACCAGGTAAAAACAGGTCTAGTCCAAGGAGAAAAGTAGCATAAGAAGATGTTCATGAAGGTGTTACCTGAGAAAAAAACAGTTTAGCAAGGAAAGGGACAGAGCTGAAATCTAACATAGGTATATGCTTTCAGTGTGTCAAGCTTGGCTTTCTCAGAACATAAAGGTTCTTCGGATGAAATCAGCAAAGAGTTAAGGGATACTGTGTTTCTCTTTACAGATAGCTCCTCTAAGGAATACTGTGTGGTTTCTAACTAGATATGGACTTAGGAATTATTTTCTATTTCCTGGGTATGAGCCTTGTGTCCCATGATTTGCCTTGGCTTCTTTAGTAACAATACCTCAATGTGCATGCTGAAAAAATTAGCTGTGATGCTTTCCTAATAAGAAGCTGAAAAGATAACCTTTGTATTACTGTGGTGTCCAGGTTCAAAAATGTGCCCATTGTTTCTGCTTGTTTTCTGCCTGTTGCACTAAAAATAGTGAAAAAACAGTGTTGTAGTTGCAGAACTGTACTTGGGAATCCAACAGTCCTCATATCTCAGCTCCAATTTCTACATCTGGCTGCTTCAGGAGTCATTAACATCTCTTATCACTACAGTCAAAATATGATGCTGCACTGGTCAACACAGAAATACCCTGTCACTGTGAGTCTTTCACGTATTTACCATCATGTAAAAATGCTTCGCAATTCTCTTTTAAAAATCTGAACTGTAGTAAGCTAACCCACAAATGAGTTGATGGCATGATCACACTATTAATCACTGTGATTGCTTTGTAGGAGTCTGGCATCTCGGTTTATCCTGTGTTTGCTCCTTGATACTGAGGCTAACTTGGGAGGAGGGAAGAGAGAAAGGTAGAACCTTCCCTGCCCTTAAACTCTTGCCAACTCAGGACTGCAAAAGCCTGTGGAAGTCTTATGCCACTGAAGTAATTCTGCAGCCTGCAGATCCTCCCCCATGTTCTTGGAAATGCGGCACAGATGGAGCTGTGCTCTCAGTGGGGAATACATACTGGGGGAGAGTGACTATGTACAAGAACCCTGTCAGTGTTTAAAACCACTTGCTGGAGGCTCATGGGGTGGGTAGGAAGAAGAGAACACGGGGGAGAGCTGTGACATCCCAGCTCTGGGCTAGGTCCTGTCCCAGGCAGAGAAGCACAGCTTGAGAGCTTGTCTTCTGATCATGGACGGGGGAGTACCTCTGGAAACCCACAGTGGAAACTGATTTCTTAGCACCTTTCAGGAGGCTGTTAAGTGGGACTGAAAAGTAGATTTTTAATGAGGGAAAGACAGTCATGAAAAGTAGTCAAGCCACCTATGTTTTCTGCCTGCACAGAGTGCCAGTTACAACTCAGAGACCCAAAAGAATCAAATCAGGTCAAACGGAAGTAACTTCTGTCTTTCCTTACTGTTCCCTGAAGAGCTGTTTCTTCTCAGCTTCTATTTTCTGGGTACAGTAACTTCTGCATGCTGCACCACTTGAAGGCTACTCATGGCTACCAAATCAGGATGTGCCGAAAATCTTTTTGAGACAATTTCTCCTTCTGAAAGGAGAATCAGACATTGTTTTGTATTCAGGAGAGTTTCGCAGTTTTCAGTGCCTGTCTGGTGTTAATAAGGAGGAATTGCTTTTGAGGTCCCTTACTCAAGTGTAGGTCTCTAGGCTCTTGCAGAATTTTCTTATTGCTATGCTTTTTTATATAGTTGAGCATTATATGTATTTCAGATCGTATAGTAATTGAGCTGGTATTACTGACCAAACAGGTTGTTTTAACAAAGTGCTGGATGGCTGCACAGTATGCAAATACTATAATCCCACTGAACTCTGGAAGAAGAAAAGCACCCATACGAGAACTCTATATTATAGCATGCAACAAAATTTTGAATTACCTGATGTTATGTAAGCCAAGCTTAATCTTTAAATAAATAGGTATAGGTTAACCATTAAGATTTACCTCTAATCAAATCTCAAATCAATCTCTGCATGAAAAGAAGTGTGACCAGCAGGTCAAGGGAGGTGATTCTCCCCTCTACTCTGCTCTTGTGAGACCCCACCTGGAGTACTGTGTTTAGCTGTGGGGCCCCCAACATAAGAGACATGGACCTGTTGGAGCAAGTTCAGAGGAGAGCCACGACGATGATCAGATGGTTGGAGCATCTCCCATATGAGGACAGGCTGACAGAGTTGGAGATGTTCAGCCTGGAAAAAAGAAGGCTCTGACGAGATCTAATAGGAGCCTTTCAGTACCTAAAGGGGGCCTATAGGAGTGATGGGGAAACACTCTTTATCGGGGGGGGGGAGGGGTAGTGATAGGACAAGGGGTAACAGTTATAAACTGAAAGAGGGTAGATTTAGATTAGATATTAGGAAGAAATTTTTCACTGTGAGGGTGGTGAGACACTAGAACATGTTGCCCAGGGAAGCTGTGGATGCCCCATCACTGGAGGTGTTCAAGGTCAGGCTGGATGAGGCTTTGAGCAACCTGGGCTAGTGGAAGGTGTCCTTGCCCATGGCAGGGGGGTTGGAACTAGATGATCTTTAAGGTCCTTTCCAACCTAAACCATTCTATGATTCTATAATTCTATGCTTCTATGGTTTATCTTAAGTAATCAGTTCAATTCTAACCTGCAGCACTCAACAGAATTCTCTCTGCCAGAGATTTAGGCTTCACAGCAGGACCTGTTCCTACCCTCAGCTACACCCCACCAAAAGGAAAGGTCCTTCTGTAGGAGTCTGCTGAGATGCCCATCTGTAAACGAGGAAACTAGATGAGATGTAGTCCTATGCTTGGATGGTCCCAACACTGTCCTCAGTCCATGCAACACTCCACTGAGCAGACTACTCACTTCAGTAGACTGGTGGTAAATATGAAGATTTTACTCTCTCTTTACATATAATGGAAATCTCATTTAAATGTCTTGACCATCAATTTAAATACAAAATTTTGTATTCATAAACCTGTTTAGGTTGACATTGGTGGCTGAACCTCATTTCACAGAGTGCTGACTAAAGGAGCCTTATAATTGGTGTTAGCCCTTTTAACTTCTTACCTTCTCCAAAGTTCTTTACTCTCAGCCTGCTTTCCCTCCAGGCTTTTTCCTCCAGTGAGGACTAACTCTCCAAAAAGATCAAAATGTGTTAATAAGCTAGCATTTGAGATACAAAGAAGGCAGAAAAATGTTAGGGAAAAATCCAGGGTTTCAAAGCAGACTAGTACAATGGTTGGTACTTCAGAACTGCTTGCAGTTTTATTCAAGTGGCATAAGCAATCTTCTTTGTTCTCAGAGAAACTGAGAACTATTTCTTTCAAGCCAAAAACTTTAGGTAACCTAAAATGGCATTTAAGAATGCAAGTAGGTTGCTAACTTAATCTTTCTTCTCATTAAAAAAAATAAATTAAAAAAATTAAAGACCAAATATTTCAAAAGTAACTAAAGGTGTCAAGTTAAGAAACCAAAACCAGATGCCTGACTTTCAGAGTGGGCATGCAATACTTCCTGCACTGCGCCTCTTCAAAACACCCCAAATCATTTAGTCACAGGTGAATAACATCATCTTCAGAGTTCACAGAAGAGATAAATATGCTACTGTCCATGACAAGGGACCTCAGCAGACTAAGATTCATTAATCAGCACTGCTTTTTACTCACGGGAAATGACAGCATTCCAAATTTTATCTGTAGTATTCATAATGTGTGGGTGATTTGGCTGACTCATTAACCCTGGGGGGAGATTGTTAACCAGTGGATGACTGCTATGTGTGCCACAAAGCCATGATTCAGATTTGCTCCTTTACAGGAATGCCTGATTGAAAAAAATTGCATGTCTTGCATTAAGCTGTAGTCATTTTGATCCTTGTTTTCCTAAGAAACATGGCTTATGTAAACAGTCCCTGTCTTTTCTCTGCCTTCCCAAAATCTTTGCTTTCTTCTGCCAATCTCCAATAATCTCAGCAATAAATTTGTGACCTCATCTCTAGTTGTCACAAGGTTTGTGATATCAGGTGGCTGGGTCAAGAGACACATTACTGTAGCCCTCTTGAGAGAAAGAGTTGCAGTCCTTAACCTGCGTGGCATACGGGAGCCAGGGCTTCACTTGCCTTGTTACACCCAGTTACCGCATGACAGTGGGAGGCAGGTTGTTCTCCTGCACACCTTAGTGGCCACTACAGAACAGTTTTTAGATATACAATTACAGATCTCCAGAGCAATTGCATTTTTTTTCCATTCAGGCAGTTCATTTATTTCTATTTTTGGTTTTGATGTAAATAGTTCTTCTACATCCCAGTGTGCAGTTACAGAACAGGACAGACATTGCAGGCATGAAGGGGACTAAGAGGAAGCAGTCAGCAGACTTTATCCAAGTCTTAGGATTCTCCAGTATAAACTACTGTTAAAAAGTTGTCTTACTCATAAGCCTGAAAGTATTGCAAGGCTTTGTACCCAGAGCTGGACAAAGGCTAGTGGAGTGCCCCAACATGGCAATTCCCTAACTAAAGCTGTTTAAAAGAAATCTGGAAAAGGTCAACTCAGAAACTTCTGAGCTGTATAGTGACTGGCTTTTACAGGAAGGCCCACATGCTGAAGTGTCCTTTCAAAACTGGATGTAAATTCACAGCTTCAGCTGTACCTTAGTGCAGTGTACCTTGATTGGGAAGTATGAGTGAAAGCAATGCAGTAGTGTCAATTTGGAAACACAATCCAAATCCAACAAGCCAGATGGCTTTAGGTCATGGCACATAACCTTGTGCCACTACCACATAACCTCCCAGACTCAGTCACAGGTCACATGCCAAACAGAAGGGGGACCACACATTTCATTTTGCCTACCAGTGCTTTCAATCTGCATGCAAGAAAGGAGTGTGTTTGTGGTGCAGATACTGGAAATTGATAAATGGTGATTTGGGTTTTATGTATAGGTACTTCATTTTCTGTAAAACTTAAGAAAAAAACAAATCCAAGTCTCATATGCTGTCTCCTCCACTTTCTGTCTTCCTCCCCGCCTACAGACTTTTACAACAATTCGTATTAACTCTTTCTTCTCTACAATATTCAGATCTCCTTTAGTATTAATTTGTGCTTAATATTTTGCTGCTTAGCTTGCCTAGTAGACTTCAGGGTGCACATCTCTCAGCCTCTCTTCACTCCTCTCACATAGTCCATTGCTTTGCTCATGGCTCATTCCTCCTCAGTCCCTGCAGGCATGGGCCCTTTAATTTGCCACTCCTCCATGTCTCTGCCTCCTTGCAGTCTTTATCATTTTCTCCTTCCACCGTTCCTTCTTAGTCTTCTGTGATTTGCCAACTTCTTTCCTTCTGTCTTGCTCCCCAGTAGCTGAGACTCCCATGCATTCCTGACCTCTCTCCAGATTTAGTCCCTTGTTTCTAGTTAGGAAGTGCTCACCTCCCCACGGAGAAACCCAGACCCAACCTATAGAGTCTTTCACTTGTATTTGGTTTATGTAACAAAGTTTTGGTAGCAGACAGGCTGTAGGGGGGGGGGCCTTTGTGGGGAGGGGCCAGGGCTGCTCTGTGCCAGACCCACCAGAGGGCATAGTTGAATGCTCTTCCTTGGGGATTACTTAAGGAAGGGCAAAAATGCCACAAACACAAAGAAGGAAAAAAAACCCAAAAACCCACGAGAAACAGTCCTGGAGATACCAAGGTAAGCGAAGGAGGTGCTGCAGATGCTGGAGCAGAGATTCCCCACCAGCCCATGGAGAAGACCATGGTGGAGTAGGTTGTCATCCAGCTGCCCGAGGAGGACTACAGTGAAGCAGATATCCACCTTGCAGCCTGTGCAGAACTTCACATCACATCAGGTGGAGTTGCTCTGAAAGAAGCTGCTGCAGCCTGTGGAGAGCCCACACTGGAACAGGGTCCTGGGAGGAGCTGTGGCTCATGGAAAGGACCCCACACAGGAGCAGGTTTTCTGGCAGAATCTGTGGCCCATGGAGGACCCACACTGGAGCAGTCTGTATGTAAAAGACTGCACACTGTGTAGAGGACCCGTGTTGGAGCACTCTGTGAAAGACTTTATCCTATGGGAGGAACCCCACACTGCAACAGGGGAACAGTGTGTGGAGGAAGGGGTGTCAGAGAGGAACTGTTATGGACTGACCACAGCCCCAATTCTCCTGCATGTCTGGGGTGAAAAGAGGTAGAGGAATTGGGAGTAAAGGAGTGAAGTTGAGCCTAAGAAGAAGAGGTAGGGTGAGGGGAAAGAGTTTTACTCTTGTCTTTGTTTCTCACCATCCTACCCTATTTCTAATTGGCAGTAAATTTATATAATTTTCACCAAGTTGAGTCTGTTTTCCCTATAATATTAACTGGAAAGCAAATTCCCTGCCCTTATTTCAATCCACAAGCTTTTCTGTCTTATTTTCTCACTCTGTCCTGTTGGTGAGGGGGAGTAAGAGAGCAGCTGGGTGGGAGCCTGGCAGCCAGCCGAAGTCAAACCAACACATCATTCTTTCAGCATGTTCCATTGCCTTTCAAGTGGACTCTCAGCCCTGTGCACTCCTGGTTTTTGCCTCACCACAGCTGTCCTCCACACTTTCCTCAGCACTCTTATCTCCTTTGTCCCCAGCACTTTATGTTACTTCACTGCTTCACTGCTGATTTTCCTGTTGGCTGTGGGACCCCATCACTGTCCCATTCTGACATGCCACTGCAGCTCTAACCACATGGCTATGTCCATGATCAGCCTCTCTCTCACTGCTAGTTCTCTGCCCTAGCACATCCAGGAATCAGTTGCCTTCTGAAATCTGGTTTGAACTTCACTTTGGCATCCATCCTCCCTTCTTTGATATAACAAATTTCCCCTACACTATCCCCACTCACTACAATTCCATGCTTACACCTATTGCTTAGCTTACTCCTGCTCCCCTGGGTACTAGCTGCCTTGTTGTGCCCTTAGACACTAACAGCCAAGCACAGACAAAAAGACTAGTCTATGCTGGAATTAAACATTGCATAAGCTAACTTGCCCTGGTGGGAGCAGGGAGGACTCCTCAGCATCTTTACAGGCAAAATTATGTTGACACCAGAAAGAGTGGCAACTGAGACTCTGTTTTTGAGGAGGGAGAGAAGGTCAATGGAGCAGAGGACAACTGGGAAATTGTGTCTTGTTTGGAAAAGACATCACTTGGAGGTCTCTTCTAGCCCATAGGGGATGAAAAGTTTCTGCTACAATCCTCTGTATTTCACTTGGCCCTTGCCAAGCCCTTGATATGTAATAACCTGTGAGCCTTCTCCATATCTTTTGGCCATATGACTATTTTCCACCTTACTAAGCAGATTGAATGTCTGTTCTTAGGCTTCAGTTTCCATGTAAGCTTCCAGAACTCCAGTTTTCAGATTTGTCATTGGAGACACGGCCTTGTCAGTGGAGCCTGCCACTGGCTCAGAACTCATTTTAGGACTATTCCCTTCTGACCTTCTGCTTGGTTCAGCAGCTGGTTCTATTGGACTTCGACCTTCACCCATGTCTTCTAGGTAGGTCTGTACCTTTGGGGTCTTACTGATTTATTTTTTTTCTCAGAGAAGTCCTCACAGCTGTAAATGGAAACACTGTTGCTTGTCTCTATAACCGGTAATAGAATGTCAGTAAGTCTTGTGGTTGTGGCAACTTGTCCAGGTTGCCTATGGTGTGCAGTGGATGGTTCTGGCTAAATTTCTTGAAGGTTTCGGGGGACACACATTAGCAGGTATACCTCTTGCTGATCAGCCCTAGGTCTCTGTACCATTTGTAGAAGTATTTTTCTTTTGTTCTCCTACATTATCTAAAATCTCATTCAGGGCTGAGGCCTTACAAATTAATTTGTTTCGTTGTCCTAAGGACCCTAGGAAACTGAGGGAAGCCCACCTGCAGCCTGCAAATATAATCCTTTTCTCCTCAAACTCTTTTCTGTTTGCAGAACTACGAAGCCTGATCTGGAGTCTTGGAGCATGTAAACTTACAAAAGCAGACCTGTTCTTCCAACCGGAAATGTATTCATTGAAACAGAGCTGTCCTTAAAGGAAAATGAGGCTGAAAACCTTGTATTCTGGCCAAGAACATTTCAAAAGTATTTTATGTTGAAGCAGATAACTTATCTAGCATTTGACCTGTGACCGAACATGTCCACTGACAATTGTGCTCCCATTCAAAAAGATCAGCAAGTTCTAACTCTGCACAACTGCTTTTGAGGCTGAAGCATCCGTGAGGAACTTTTGGATGTAATACATGTTGGTGCAGTGGCAAGCAGAACTTCCCAAAGCTGTGGCTGCAACCAAAGTTTGCAAACAAACAAATTTTCCTTAGTTTCAAGTCATCATACGTGTCCGGATGAAAACACAGAATGGTGTGCAAACCTCCTCCAAAGCAGAAACGAGGCGTGAGGAAAATAGAGAAGAGCCAGGAAGAAAGGAGAAATGTTTTGAAATAAGCTTCTTGAGGAAGAGTAAGTGTGGCATTGGTTTTGAGGTGTGCATTACTTAACAAGGTGCTTGGCCTGGTTTATAACCTTGTCTGAGTTCAGGGAGTAGGCTGTAGGAAACCTGTCCATGACTTTGGTGTGGGACCTTATTTTTCCAGTGCTGCAGACAGAAGATGTGCAACTAAATAACTTAAATGTAAACACCATAATTATTTTTGTTGCCTTGAGTAATATATCTCCCTGCAGGGCTGACATGAGCAAGCAGACAGCATAGTCGGTTCTGCCTAAGGCAAGATTCTGCAATGGGAGAAGTCTGTCTGTGGATATATGCAGATGAAATGGCAGCCACTGCTGCCTTCCAGCTGTTGACCCTGCTTCTGCACCAGAGGTGATTTCCCGGTTACCAGGGACGGCCAACTGACATGCCCATTTGCTTCTGGTCTCCAGTAAAATGTACTGACTTAAACTAGGAAGCTGTTCAGAAAGTAGGCAATGTGTACTGTTCCCATAGGTTGTGAGTAGGTATCAAGGTTTAGTACAATTAAAGCCCTTTCTTAGGAGAACAACAATTTTTTAAAACTTTTGTATGGTTGTGCATAACCTTGAGGCACCCCTGTCCCCTACATACAGATAGAACTGTCATTTTTTTGGTATGTATTTAAGTGTCTGAAGTAATACTGTTAAATAAAGACTTGGGCAGCTATAAAAAGGAGGCAAAAAAAAAAAAGGAGCTTGAAAATCAGACTACTGTAACTAAACTGTATTTAATGCTTTCAAAAGCAACTTTTATTCTTTTTTCATCTTTCGCTTTTGCTTAGTTTTCTTGGTGGATTAAGTGGTAGCTGGGATGGTCAATATATAGTAATCCCCTTTTGGTAGTCAGCTGTTTTCTGTTTTCCCCTCATGCTTCATAGAATTAAGCATGTTCTGACTTATGAGAAAATTGGGAGCCAACAAGAAAGTTCTTGTCTGTGAAATTTTAAGCTGATGAGATTCCTACCTCTTGCCAGAACTCAGAAAAAAAATAATTTCTGATGCTCTGGGCAACGATTCTTCCTCTTAGATGGGGCAATTATTTATTGCAATGTTTTTAAGGCATCACTGGAATCCCAACTCCTGCTTACCTGCCCATCAGCCCTGCAAAATTCCAAGGATGGTCTGACTTTTTAAATCTTGCTGAGTCCTAAAAATTGAACTACTTTCAGAGCGTTACTTAGGACAAAAAATGGCACGCTAGAGTGTGACACTGATTTGACTAGTAGGGTTCAAGGCAGAGGCAAGATATTTGTCCATTTAACTGCTAGACATTAGGAATCCAGAATCCCTTATCTCTCTTTATTCTGTAGTTCAGGGGTTCATAAATTATGTTGTATATCCTGGTAGTGGTATGCAAACCATTTCAGAGTAGTATTCTATCCCAACAGACTGCAGACTCTCATGCCGGCTTAGGAGCACCTCAGAAAAGCTTGGAACCTGTGATGAGACCGATGTGGTCTCTTCAGACAGGCTGAGTGGAAGATCAGTCACTCTTCCTCCTCCTCATCTAGCTGAAAGTTGGAGGCACAGAAGAAGTAGTAGAGCTAGAAGGATAGAGGAGATCTGTGGAAACACTGAGATTTCAATTTGGGTGTGTCTCAATTGCTGACCTACTATTTCTTTCCTCGACAGAAACTGTCTTTTCCCTGTTTGGTACATGGCAGCAGGGCTCTACTTGACTCCGCAACCAGAGAACCTCGAACGCAAGCTCCCAAGCATGATAGCTGTGTCCTCTGCAAAAAACCGGCACAGATTTCTCCTGCTTTCCCTGCTGTCCTGTGTTCAACTGGGATAGGGTTAATTTTCACAGAAGCTAGGAGGTGGGCATAGCCAAGGTGATATTCGATACCATGCTGATGTCATGCCCAGGATGTAGGGGGAAGCTAGCTGGGAGGGGGTGGGAGGTTTTAGGTGGCTCAGTAGCAGGCTAGCTTCGTGTGGTGAGGCATTCCATTTTGTGTTCCTATTGATAGTATTGTTGTTGTTATCTCCTCTTTTTCTTGTATTGTATTATTAATTCTGTCGTTATCTCAACTCACAAGGTTCCACCTTTTGGTTTTTGGGGTTTTTTTTTTCCAGTTCTTTCCCCCCATCTCACTGGGTGGGGGCCAGGGGGAAGAGAGCAAGCACTGGGCTTGAAGTTGCTGCACCCTGCCAAGTCTCTGGAGCCCACAAGGGTTCAGGGAAGGCTCAAATTCTGCAGGACCTTATGTTGCAAGTATCTTCATGGTATGACTGGACCTTGTCCTTAATTACCTCTCACTTGTCCCTGTGTTTTCAGATTATTTTTTTAAAGAAAAAGAAGAAATACTACACAGCAGCAAATGATGGGGAAGTAGAGGAACCAGGTAAAGATTTATGACTAGGGTCTGTGGTAATAAAGAGCACTCCAGTCCAAACACTTCCAGTGTTAGTATCTACAAGAGATTTGTCTTGACTTGAGATGTCTAAGACTGCCTTTAGACCATTATCTTATGAAAGTATTGACTTCAAGACATCAATATCCAATCCCAAAGAAATTGCTACTCTGGGGATGTATATTCACCATTAAACATTTCTGTCTCCAGGCTACATCTCTTCCTCCTTCCCAGGTAAAGTAATAAGTATGAACTAGTCCAAGTAAACACTATAAAACCAGGGCATTTTGCTTCCCCTGTGAGACAGGATCACAAAGAAAAGAATTCTGGATCACCAGAAAGAAATTGACTTACAATAAACCAAAATGCCTTGCCTTCATTGGGAGAAGGTGGAACTGTTTTTCACTGGGTGACATCAGTTAACTGGATGCTGTCTAGGTGTGGGTACAGCTCTTCATAAGTCCACATCGCTATGAAACTGTTTTAAGACATCCTGTTTCCCCTTCACATATAAACATCTGAACCCTTTCCAGTCCTGAGAACCTCTGCCTAAAGCTGAGTGTCTCACATGGTCCTGGAGAGCTTTGTGATAATTAAGTGCTGGCGTAAGTAGTTCCTGCTTTGAAAAAGGCTATTGCATGGGATGGCTCAGACTGTATCCTCTCTGTCAGTTAGCATGAGAGGTTTCATGAGGGATCCCTGTACCCTTTGGACACAGTCGTAATGGGAAGTCACAACCCATTCCAGCTAGAGCTGCTCCATTTCAGGACATGGTTCCCCATGCTTGCAGGTGTAGCCTATTCTTGACACACTCAAGTCCAGCCATCTGATGCAGCTTATAATAACATGGCTCTTTTCATAATGGACTATGAGTATTTCTTCAGAGTGAGATGGCTGGTTTTTGTGCCTGGTGCAGTAGGAACATGCCAGTCTCACAGGTACGATTACAAGATGAACACATGAATTCCTGAGGTCTTGATGGTAGTAAATGAATATTCTTGAGCTTTCTTTGCTCCCTCTGTCTCTCCCAGTTCCTAGATCAACAGTACGCTTCACCTCAAAGGCTGCAGCAGCATCTTGAAAGATGCCTTCTAATACATCAGCAGAAACTTCTCTGCTATTGACACTGATCTGACAAGCTTTAGGATATCATCAGGATGTCCCCATATTTTTCTTCCCACAAGAAAGCTGATCCTAAATTTAGAAATATTGTGGTGGTCTTTCCTGACTACATGTTCAACTCCATATGGATGAGTTACCAGGTGAATATGCTTACTAGGGAGAATGCTTTCCAATGGTACACTAAACCATTCCTGTCCTGGAAATCTACATAAGAAGCAACAGGTGCTTACAAAAAATTCAGTTAAAGTGAAGTCTTGAAGGTCCTTTTGAAACAGTACAGTTGCCTGGAGGATGCACTGGAAGCTAGATTCCCAGAAGTAAAAAATAGCCCCCCACCTCAAAGTAAGATCAACTGATTTACAATAATGTTTGTTGTCAGACTGGCAAATGCTTGTTTAGCCTCCTAGGATAGAGACCACACACCCTTCCCTGCATCTTCACTGTTGGGTGCGGGAAAAATATCCCCCAAATACCTTAAAACGTTCAGCTAACTTTGATGTGTCTCCCTCAAATGCATTTAGACTAAACCCATGCTCCAACAATCTTTCCTCTTCAGTCACATTTTCTACACCTTTTTATCCTCATGGATTTTCTCTCATTTCTTTCTTCAGGTATGATTCTTGACCAGTAATACCAACAATACAGAACAATTGTATCACTGACTTACAGGTCATCACCTCAAATCCAACCGTCAACCCAACACCACCTAACCCACTAAACCATGTCCCTAAGCACCACATCTACATGTTTCTTGAACACCTCCAGGGACGGTAACGCCACCACTTCCCTGGGCAGCCTGTTCCAATGCCTGATCACTCTTTCAGTGAAGAAATTTTTCCTGATATCTAGTCTAAACCTCTCCTGGTGCAACTTGAGGATGCTTCCTCTTGTCCTATCACTTGTCGCTTTAAAGAAGAGGCCAGCACCCACCTCACTACAACCTCCTTTTAGGCAGCTGTAGAGAGAGACAAGGTCTCGTCTCAGCCTCCTCTCTAGACTAAACAGCCCCAGTTCCCTCAGCCACTCCTCGTAAGACCTGTGCTCCAGACCCTTCACCAGTTTCGTTGCCCTTCTCTGGACCTGCTCCAGCACCTCAATGTCCTTCTTGTGGTGAGGGGCCCAAAACCGAACACAGGATTCAAGGTGTGGCCTTCACCAGTGGCAAGTACAGGGGCACAATCACTTCCCTAGTCCTGCTGGCCACGCTATTTCTGATACAGGCCAGGATGCCATTGGCCTTCTTGGCCACCTGGGCACACTGCTGGCTCACGTTCAGCCGGCTGTCAACCAGCACCCCCAGGTCCCTCTCTGCTGGGCAGCTTTCCAGCCAGTCATCCCCAAGCCTGTAGCGTTGCAGGGGGTTGTTGTGACCAAAGTGCAGGACCTGGCACTTGGCTTTATTGAACCTCATACAATTGGCCTCAGCCCATCGGTCCAGCCTGTTCAGATCCCTCTGCAAAGCCTTCCTACCCTCAAGGAGATCAACACACCCACTCAATTTGGTATCATCAGCAAACTTACTGAGGGAGCACTCAATCCCCTCATCCAGGTCATTGATAAAGATGTTAAACAGGACAGGCCCATCTCCACTCCCAAGATAAAACACTTACCTGTAGTTGTAGTCCATTGAGTGTCCCTTTCCTGGGTTCCATAAGATGCTGCTGTTGACCCCACCGCATCAATTCCACTTTCAGGACTATGGGCTCTTCTCACTGATGGAGGTACTTGGTTGGTACTCACTTCCTTTACTGCATGGAGCCAAGACACTCATTTGCTCTACAGTTTCAGAGGCTCTTCAGAGCTCCTGAGGGGAGGCCCAGCCCACAATGCAAACAGGACCAACACTCCTTTATTAGTCACTTGTGTGGACCTGTGCTCCCTCCCTTTCTCCCTCCCTTGTTGTTCCATGTAATTGAAGTAACTTTGTTGACCAAAAAAAGATATGTGTTGAGTCACTCAGGAGATTCCTGGATGACATTACAGCTAATGTTCTGACTTCTTCATTTGTAACTGTTCATTCCAGCTCAAGAGTGCTATCTGATGTGTCCTTTTGTCTACATCACCCTGGTGAGACACTGCATGACTGCATTCCACCTGCTCTCTCAAGGGAAACCTGATCAGGATTCCTGTATTCCATTCTGTGAAACAAGGGTTTTAAAGGGGAGAACTAGGTCTCGGAATATGCCTCTTATCTTTTAATTCATACCCTTCTTAGGTAATGCAGCTCTTTTAAGAACCGACACCTGAAAATTCAGTCAGGATCCATAGAAATGTGAACAAGAAGTGAATGGTAACTGTACCTGACTGTATAAGTACGTAGTGTACATGGCCCAGTTTGTGTAGAGGAATATATGTCTATCACAATATGTATGTGGTGGAAAAAAATAAAAATCTTAAATATATATGAAGGTGATACGCTTGAGTTGGAAGACAAATTAACCTCCTTCTTTCTTTGGATAATCTTAACAAATAAAATCTGTCTGCTGAAAGACAGATTTTACCTCAGAAGTAAAAAATGCTAATACTGGAAATCAGCAAAGCTCCATCATATGTTGTTTTTGGTCAGCAGTGGATGGCCAATAGCCAAGTCAGTGTGGCTACTTTCTACCGGTTTGGAGGAACCAGAGCCAGAACGGATCATATACAGAAAACTACTCGGAGTAGCAGGTGGACCATGAATTACACACTGTTTTATAAACAGTATTGTTACTTGCAAAGCGTGTGGAGGGTTGAAGGTGTGTACGGGACAACACAGAAGCAGATAAATATGAGTAGGGTGGATACATACAGTTGCATCCACTTGGTTAACGTGGTTTCTAAGCCTGTCAGGTTTATACTGGTGTTAAAGCAACCTGTTGGAAAAAGAAGTCAGGAACCTGAAGAGATACAAGCCAAGCACACCCTGTGCAAAGTGTGCCTTAGTTCATCACAATTAATAGGTAGCATTCTGCCAAGTTTCATTGTGGTATCATTGTGCTTTGCACCTCAGTTTCATATCAAAACTGCAACTCAGATTAAAAGAAAAAATCCCCACAGAAAAGGACATCACATACTACATTCTAACAGCCTGGAACCTATCTGCTTAAAAAAACCCTTACCTCTGCAATTTAGTAGCAGCCCATGCTGGTAATTCCAGAATAAATTTTTTGAGCCCTTTTCCGAAAGTCTGTTCACTTGGTCCTGTAGCCTGCTCCTCTTTCCAGTATTTACTTCTGATTTTCCATCTCTGTTTTTGATTTTGTATAGGTTGTCTGGGAGTGTATCTGAAACAGAATTGCTGGAATTTAAGTGGTGATGTTAGTGGTTTCTACATTTGTCAGCAATCAAAAATCTCATCAGTGTCCTGTATATATGTAGTCTGGCATGTTAGCAGACAAATGATAAGTGATGGTTGGTCATAATGAACTGCACC
Source organism: Pterocles orientalis (assembly GCA_011057875.1). Classification (NCBI taxonomy): domain Eukaryota; kingdom Metazoa; phylum Chordata; class Aves; order Pterocliformes; family Pteroclidae; genus Pterocles; species Pterocles orientalis. The sequence goes on from WKFP01014035.1 coordinate 319,533, forward strand.
AGTCAGGAAGGTAACTTCCTCCTCAGCTTTAATGCAGTAACTACAGTGGACAGTTAAAGGGACTTGCACAATGCAGTATGTTACTGACAGCTTTTCTCTTACTGGAGCAAGCTCCAATTTCTGAGAATGGGACATCCCAGATGCAGAACTCCTAGGAACTGAGTGTGGGGTTTTGTTTTGTTTCTCCCTGCTGCCCCCAGCCTTCAGTGTGAATGTCATCAATTAACAGTAAGGATATGGCTAAGGCTTTTTGTATTCAAAAAACAAACCCTTGAAGGGATTTAAGCTGGGTTTATGTAAGTAGTTAGTGCTTACAAACAGAAACTTATTTCCTGAGTCACTAAATCCTTATTTCTACTTTTCTATCTAATGTTCATCTTTGAAACACTAAGAGGTTTTCTGGTAAGGAAGAATACATAACAGGAAGTTTCTAATTGCTAGTTAACAGTTGCTGACATGCTCTGCCAGTAGCCTTAAGATTTCACTTACCAGTGGGAATATTTATAAGCCTAGAGCTATATTAAGGGCTGATATTTGCTAAAAAGCATGTTTAATCATTTCCAAATGATTGCTGAATCAGTTTGTCTTCTGCAGTTGAGTGGATTTGGCTAGAGGGCTTAATGAACCTGATTTATTTGAGTTAGACACTAGAGAGAAAACCAGGGATGTTTTTTGCCATGGGAAATGGAGGAATTTGAAAGCCAAGTAACAATAAGGACTGAAGAGCTCAGGTGGGTTGGAATAACTGAAGGTATAATTACATACCTGTTGGGTTTAAATCTCTCTGGATTTTATGGTATCCTTCAATCATAAAAATATAGTGCTGATCAGAATATGGATGAAACTGTGGCTGAGACAGCACACCTTGTCAATTCTATAGCAGTGACAACAGGGAGAAAGATAGCAACTCCCCAAAACATAAGATTAAACATTATTGAAAGAAATAGAAGTATCTTACTGCTCTACAGATTAAGGAAGTTGCATAAGAGTTACAGAGTTACTGGGTGGTGAAAGGAGATCTTGTTAAAGGCACTTTCCTGAGGAAAGATGAGGTATCTGTCTCTCTTGGAAAGAAATGGCTCATCTTTGGAAGAGGAAGAAAGGCCTATTGGAGAAGATAACTGGAAAAGTTGTGGCAAAGAAACACAAAAGTCTGCAAGCCCAAAACCTAGGATGCAAATTGAGGGACAAAGTGGTTAATTAGTCAAGAGAAGACCGACTGGAGGTTATGTCAGATATGTCACAAGTACTTGCAAACACAAAGGCCTTGAACTGCTTTGTCTACTCAAATCATAGCAGGAAGGGCAAGGTTAGAAACTGGGAAATACTTTCTAACAATCAGACCAACAAAGCAAAGGCTAGGTTGTCAAACCTATTTGAAAGCCTCAGAGAACGGACACTATGTCTTCACAACTCACGTGCCAGTACAGATATACCACTGATCATATCCCTTGGTAGATCAAATGACCTTTCACAGTTCTACCTCATCCTCCTAGCAAATGGCTGGGGAAGGGGGGAAGAAGTGAGCTTCCAACGTTAGCATTGCTGGCAAAGCACATGAAAGGGACCTAATGGTAGCACCAGAAAGGCCACTTAGCAAACAAACAGTGTTCATACTGACCCACCTGGACCTGCATGACCTGGCATGCACTGGCTACAAGAAATATACCTTCGATCTGCTTCAGCTGTTTCACAGATGTTCTCTAGTCAGTTTCTCCAGTTGATTTGCATGTCACCTATGCAGCTGTGTCCACAGAGGATGTTACATCTTATCTCCCTCTGTAAAGGACCTCTAGGTCTTCATTTTTAAATGAGAGGATTAACAGACTACATCTCTGAAGTAGTCTTTTGTGACAAAAGCAGCATTCAGAAGACTGGTTCCCAGTGGTACCTGAACAACAATGCAGTTATTGTTCAGTCATTAGAATGTTCATGCTGAACCTACAATGTAAAAATGGCAGTGTTTGTTCTTGTAATAAATATAGGAATCAAGACAGCTTGCTCTACCAGACCCTCCTCTAAGCAGGGAGGCTGTCCTGGGTGATCTCCAAAGGTCCCTTCCAACCTCATCCATTCTGTAATACTATCATAAAATGCTGTGCACCATCTTCTTATTGTTAAGAGACTTCTGGCGGGCCCGTTATGAACCTCATGAAGCTCAGCAAGGCCAAGTGCAACGTCCTGCACAAGGGTTGGACACTCTTAAGCACAAATACAGGCAGTGAGGAGAATGGATTAAGAACAACCCTGAGGAGAAGGACCTGGGGGTGTTGGTTGATGAGAAGCTCAACATGAGCCAGCAATGTGTGCTTGCAGCCCAGAAAGCCAACCGTGTCCTGGGCAGCATCAAAAGAATCATGACCAGCAGGTAGAGGGAGGTGATTCTTCCCCTCTGCTCTGGTCTTGTGAGACCCTACCTAGAGTACATCCAGCTCTGGGGCCCCCAACATAAGAAAGACATAGACCTGTTGGAGCGAGTCCAGAGGGGAGCCGTGGAGCACCTCCCTGATGAGGACACGCTGAGAGAGTTGCAGTTGTTCAGCCTGGAAAAGAGAAGGCTTCGAGGACAGCTTATAGCAGCCTTCCAGTACTTAAAGGAGGCCTACAGGAGGGATGGGGAGAGGCTCTTTATCAGGGAGTATAGCAATGGGATGAGGAGTAACATTTTTAAGCTGAGAGAGGGTAAATTTAGATGAGATATTAGGAAGAAATTTTTTACTGTGAGGGTGTTGAGACACTGGAACAAGTACTGTGTTCAGCTCTGGGACCTCCAACATAAGAACATGGACCTGTTGGAGGCCATTTTAGATACCCTTTCTTCTGTTAATCTAAGTTTTCCTGGACAATTTTAATTTATCTGCTTGTTAATTAATCACAGAATTACAGAAACATTTAGATGGGAAGGGACATCCTGAGGTCTCTAGTACAACCTCTTCCTTAAAGCAAGGGTTTGTCCAGCCTGGTCTGGAAAACCTCCAAAGAAAGATGCACAATGCACAGACTCTCTGGGAAACATCTTCCAAAGTTTAGCTATCCTCATAGTGTTCTTTCTTTTTACCTTTCTGTCCCATCAGAATCTCCCCTGACTCATGTTACAACCACTGCCTTTCATTCTCCTGCTATTTACTTCAGTAAAGAGTCTGGCTCCACTTTTTGTATGTGAGACCCTTGTAAGTGTGGGAAGGCTGCTATTAGTTTCCCTTGAAGCCATCTCTTCTGCAGGCTGAACTATTACAGTTCCTTCAGCTTCTCCTTGGAGGACATGTTCTCCAGACCCATCCTGGTAGCTTCTGCTGGACTTGATCCGCATCTTTTTCATGCTGATGCACCCAAAACTGGATGCATTATGCCAGACTTGTAGCACGTAAAGAACAACCACCACGTCCCTCAATGTACTGGCCTGTTAATACATCCCAAGATGCTGTAAATTTTCATCAGTGCCAGGGCACACTGGTGGCTCTTGTTTAGCCTGTTGTCCCCAACAAATCACAAATAATTTTCAACAGACCTGCTTTTCAGCTAATTGGTCACACCCCAGCCTGTACTGCTGCAGGAATTTAAGTCTGTTCCAAGTGCAGGACTTTTATATTTGTTGACTTTTACTCCTACAGCCTGTTTAGGTCCCACCTAATGTCCTGTCCTCATGCCTATAGATTGAACTCCCAGTTTGGTGTTGTCCACAGATGTATTTCTACGCCTCCAAGTCATTGACAAAGATATTAAAGAGGTTCCAGGAAAAACTGCTGAATAACTTCATGCTGCCACCAGCCTTCAGACAGAATATGACCCATTAACTCTTCCAGAACAACAATACAGCCAATATTTCACCGATTCTGTAGTTCACGTATACAGGATATAATGTCCTAACGTGGCGCAGGAATATCATGGGAGAGGGTATCAAAACCCTCGCTAAAGTCTAAGTACACAACATCCACCCCATTCCGTACATCCACAAAACCAGTCGTAGAAGAGACCCTGATTTACCTTTGGTAAGGCATGTTCTTCTCCTTCACATGTGCAGAAATTGAATAAGTGGACTTGCTCCATTATTCTCTTTGGGACCAAAGTGAAGCTGTAGTTCCCTGTATTATAGTTCTTACTGTTTTCAAAGATGGGTCAAATATTTACCATTCTTCAGTGCTGGAGGACTCTCCTGGTCACCATGATCTCACAAAGGTAATAGAGACTTGCAGTGGTATCAACAGGCTCTCTCAGGACTCTCAGGTGCAACCAGTCTAGTCCACAGTCCTACAGGATTGATACAGCTCTATTGCTCTGGAAAGGAACTGAGCAACTACTAGAATACTAGTTCTTAACTTTGTAAACACTATATCTTGGTCAGTCTTAAACTAGAACCATTTTGTCATATATTTGCCTGCTTTGTGCTTTACTACTATTAATGAAAATATCCATTTCCCTGTTTATACCATTACCATTAATGTGCTCATGCTGACCAATATCTTTTCACTGTTATAACTTGTAAAGAAAACAATAAATTTCTTTTACCTGACATGTTTGGGTTTTTTTTCCTGTCAAGAGGTCTCAGGCAGATTCTCTTCTATTAATTGTTTTAGCTAAGAAATAAATGCTTCCAGAAGCTAGAGCTTCAGTTTACCTGCATTTACATTATGCTTTTCTCTGAAAACTGACTAATGCATGTAAAGCTAAAAGAAAGTATAATTTAATGCTATTTCTAGTTCCCTCAGAGTCATCCTCTGAAATTCTGTAGTTTGATCTCAGCTCATTGAATGCAATTCTAACAAAAAGTTTCACTCATCTCCTTACACCAAATGCTGCAGTTCAGACAAGGCACTCATATCTACTCAGTTATGATCTTAACTCTAGTCACTGGCTAAGCTTATGTCTCAGAGCCACCACTTACAGGCTAACACACTCTTTAATGGCATTGCCAAATGCAATTGAACTGATGTTAGGGTAATGAGGTTCAAAAGAGAGCAAACCATTGCCTCAGCTTTCCGAGGGTCACAACAATCTTGTCACAAGGGACATATTAAAGTAGATTGTTTGAATAAGCCCATGCCATCTTGCTTCAGATACCTTCTAAAAAATACCTACAGCAAGAGAAAACCAAATCCCATAGTCTCTGGCCTTAATGGTTTTCCCAAGCTGCAGTTTTTGGCACTGGAAACACTAGGAACAACAACAACAAAAGAAGCAGGTATCCAGTTTCTATGTTAATACACATTCTTATTACTTTTGCTTCTGGCTAGTTGAACCCCAATTCCAAAAGTCAGGCAGGAGGTCCCATTACTTTCTAGAATATGTCTGTGTAAACAAAGGCCCATGCAAAGTAATTTGTGGTTAAACTGAAAACAGAATTTAAATTTCTGACAAACAAGATGCATCCATTTAACCACACAACCTTGCAGTTAAACAGAGCAAACCAATAGTGTTGGCATATTTTCTATTAACACAGGCTTAGCTTCTGGATAACATGGCTCCTAGAACCAAGCACATCTCGGTAAACAATAAAGGCTCAGTAGTTTGTTGGAAAAGGAGGAAAACATCTTTAAGGCCTGTGCCGTGTCAGACAGCCCATTTCCAGTTGCATTCTTAGACAAGGTGGAAGACTGTCTTGTGGCTTGTTCTTGGTTGGTAGGGAGGAAAAAGAGAGGGAAATTTGCAGGTATTTTAAAGCATTACATTCAAAATATATGCATAACTGTGAATATAAAGCTTGATCTGGTGTCTTAGAATTTGGACAGGTGAATTTTTATGTACTTGTCTTTGCACCCTTGGCATTCAGCTACTTGTGAACTTGAATTTGGCATGGGCTTCCCAGCTTTATGCATGATACTCAACACAAGATCTCACAGCTTTCTTTTAAGAAGCCAAAATTTTCTTAATTTCATCAGTTACAGTGTTTGAGTCACCTGCAGTTTGTCACCAGGTTGTGCCTTGCCACCAGCGCTCCCAACCCCTATTCAAGTTTCCGTGCTTGCTGCTTAAAAAGACACGTATATGCTTTTGAGGAGAAACCTGAGACATAAGACAGCTGGGAGCAATGAAGCGCCATACCCCGCCGGAAAGTAAATCACCTTCACTGACCTCACCCTGCTCACAAGTTCAACTGACTGTTCGCGGCTGGGCACCCCGGGGACGCGGACATTCTCCCTTTGCCCCCCGGGCTACGCTCCCGGGACTGCCGGCGGCTGCTGACGGATAGCTCGGGGAACCTCGCCGCCGGTACCCTCGCCGCCGGTACCCTCGCAGCGGATGCCCCAGCTGCCGGTGCCCCCCCCACCCCCCAGGCACAGGCGCGCAGGGGCGGGCGGGGCAGCTCGTGTGCACCACCCCAGCTCTTCGTGGGAGGGGGCGGCCGGGGCCGTGCCCTGGTGAGCGCCCCAAGCGCATGCGCCCTGAGCGCGGCGCCACAGCTCGGCTCTGATCGGGCCGCGCTCGGCTATTTCCGCCTCTTTGTTTTAAACTCTGGGCCGAGCCTTTTAATTTTGTTCTCCCCTCCCCCCCCCTTTTTTTTTAAATTTTTTGGCAGGGGGAGGGGAAGAGGGGCTGTTGTTTCCCTCTGTCGCGCGTAACCTCGCTCGCGTCCTTTGCTTTCTCTGTGGTGGCGCCAGGATAAGGACAGGGAGCGAAAGATCGGTGGCGGGGAGGAAAATCCCCCGCCACCCCCGAGAAGCGACCGCGCTCCTCCCCCGTCAGGTGAGTCGGGGGCCGTGGGGTGGCGTGGGGGTCCGCCGGTGGCGGGGCCGAGATCCCGGCCTTCCCCCGCCCCGCTGTGGGGGCCGTGGGCAGTGTGAGGCCAAGCGATGGTCTTG
>WKFP01014035.1:333485-348697 GCA_011057875.1 Pterocles orientalis
TTTTTTTTTTTTTTTTTTTTTTTTTTTTTTTGACAAAAAGGCATTTTATCTTGGCCTTTTTCCTTTTTTACTGAAATTAACAATGCAATGGGACACAAATAAGTGTAGGACTGACTCTGTATATATGCCCTTCTTCCCTTCTTTGATGGAGTATGTAAATAGATTACGGTCTTCAAACTAAGTATTTTTGCTGCTTCTCTTTGGGAAGGGAAAGGATTTTCTTTCCACATATTTCAGTTCCTCCCTCTGCTGCACCGAATGGGTCAAGTGACTTGCCTAGTGGAACTTGAGGTAGACTTACAAAGTCACTGCTCTGTCTGGGCATTTATTCTCCGATCACAAGCATGAGTTGACAATGAACTGAATTTCTGGAGGTGACTGGAAAGTGTCATGAAGATTTTTTTTATCTTTACAGTGTGGAAATAAATGTGGAGTAAAAGGAGAAGTGAAAAGATTCCAGATTTGTCTTCTGTAGCCTCCATTATTAGGCCTGATGTTCCTTTAAGGTTTGTTCACTGGAGGAGTGAAGACAAGAGAAAAATGAGCTGCTTTTACTTCTCCCCCAGATTTTTTTGCCACTTACTGCTTCCCGTGATAAGTAACCTTTTTTCGAGTTAGTCATCCATTATCGCCATCCGCAGACATTGACAATTTTAGCATGCAAATAGAAAAGAAAAAGATTTTCAGCACTCTCTCCTCACAGCTTTAATCCAAAAACAAAGGAATGAACTTTTTGTCTCCTGAAGTTAATTTTTCAAATGCTTATAATGTATGAGGAGATCTACACATGGTTCATTCTGAGACAGAAAGTCTTTCAGATGCCCAGGATTTGCTGTATGGAGGTTACTGTGAGGCAGGGTCCTTTCTGTCCTTGTCAGCCAAACTTTTAATGATGCATGTTTCTTACGAGGTATTTTATTAAACTGTGTTCTGAAGAATGGAAGGAGGGAGTGTAAGTAAAGTAGAAGACTATTTAAACAACTATTACATTTTAATTAATGTTTGTAAGTCACATTGGCTGTCCTTTATGGCATAGTTTAATCTCCAAAGGCAGTTCTTGATGAATTGCAGAGAGGAATCAAATTCAAGGCTCTACATACTGCTAGCAGGCTGCAGTAGTTAACATCTTGTGCTGAAAGACAGTTTCTTCCCTTTTTGCTATATGTCACACATCCATCTAGTCTTTGAAATTTGTTGTAGGAAGCAACAAAGGTCTATGAAAGTGATTTTGCTTTTAAAAAATTACTGGGGGGAGACTTGAGGTATACATGGGATGCAATTATGATGATACATAGCAAAGGTAGTGTTATTTATTTACTTATTTATTCCTTGCGTGGACTGTCAGACCCTGTTTAGGCTGAACCTTTGCAGAGAATATTTTCTTCCTACAGTTTTTGAATAGTTTGTATCAATGTGCAGCTGAATACTTTTGTTCATAGCAGAAATCTCTTTGGATGCTAATTGTCACTTCTGTGATAATTCCTTAAGTTCAGTGATGTTTTTAATGATGGATACCTTGCCTTATAGAATGAATAAAAGACTGATATAAAAAGATTCAGCTCATAGATGACTTGCCACTGCTTTCTTTGTAACTTACTCCTTTGTGATCTGCTGTTCTGGATTAGAAAGGTTCTGCAGTATATCACAGAATCATAATGTCCATGTGAAATGCTGTTGTGAGTGCCTGACTCCTGACGGCATAAAGGCTGTGGTTACTTGCCTGCTTTCTTACTGGTTTTCCACATAAATGTCTTTTAAAAAAAAAAAAAAAAAAAGAGGGTCTACTGGTCCTGTTCTTTTATTGATTTTGTTCTTTGTTGTCTATTACTTTGTTTCGTCTGCCTGTGAGTGCTGTCTTTGTATACCTGAAGTTGGAAAGAGGTAGCTGTTTACCTATTGGTTTTATGTTTCAACTTGTTTATTTTCACCAGCAATCTTCCATCTGTGCTGTGTTTTAAGGGATTCAGAGAAGTTTTGTGCAAAGATGTATATACAGAGTGTGTCTTCAACTTGTTTATGGATTAAAGCTGTATTCCAGAGACTGCAGAGTACCATTACCAGGACTGGATGAGGAAGAATGATTTAACTTTTAAACTGTTCAAATATATGTTTTCTATAATTCTGCTCTACTTGCACTGCTGCTTGTAAGGCTTGTCGTCCATTGATTCTGGTGGTTCCTGCTACAGTAATGACGTACGGAAATAGACTCTATAACTCAGAAGTTATAAAGTAGGTATGTTTGTTGCACGCAGATGCACGAGGGATCGCTCCACCACAAACGTGCATAACCAAAGTAGTGATCTATTCCAAGTTTATACAATGAAACCATGAATATTCTGTTAACACATACACATATTCGTTACCTAAAACCCACCTCCCCTCGCTTCGTATTCTAATTAGCTTATCAGTCCTTATTGCTGACACATACCCTTCAGGAGTCTTGGGCAAGGACCCTTGGAGCGTGGGCATCCTCCTCCTGGAGTGTGATGATCGTACAGGCTTGCAGTGTTCTTATCAGTTTGAGTTAATTCATGTCCTTACTGACCGTCTGGTTTCTCTGACCAAAGGGATTTATGGGTGTCCTTCGAGATAATGTAAGGCAGTTTGATCCTCCTTTCTCATGTCAGGAAAGGAAAGACAGACTCCCTTTTCTATCAGTTGTTTTCTTAAAGCTATCAATTGTTTTCTTTAGGCCATGGTTACGTGATTAACTATCGTGGCTACATTCTCATTTCCGTGTATAACTACATTCTGCTGATTGTCTCTATTTCTATATAGTTACTATATTAATACCTATTTCTATGTAACCCTTATATCAGTAATTCGTCTAATATGGAACTCAAATCACAGGTTACAACAGCTTAAAGGTATATCTGTTGCAGTCTCCACCTGGGTCCCTTTGGACAAAGCCACAGGGTTTTAACCTTTCAGTGAACTCCTCCCCTTGCCCCTGCTCTGGCTTGGACTTATCCACAGGCTGCAGTCCCTTAAGGGTGTACGTGCTCCAAGTGGAGCCATATCTATGAGCCACTGGCTCTCCAGGGGTATATCTGTTGTGGCATAGACTTATCCAGAGTCTATGTGGCCTTATCCATGGGTCACAATGCCTTCAGAGATATAACTGCTCCAGCGTGGCCTTACCCACAGCTACAGTCCCTTCTGGAGTGACCCTGCTGCAGCATGTCTTTTCTCATGGCTGCAGTCCCTCCAGGGGTGTACCTGCTCCGTGGTGGGCATATCCATGGCCACACACTTTGATGTGTTCCAGGATGACCTCCTGCAGAGCCACCGATGCTTCAAGGTGTACGTGCTACAGCACGGACTTACCCACAGCCACAGATGCTTCAAGGTATACCTTCTCCAGCGCGGACTTATCCATGGGCTGCAATCCCTTCAGATTATAGCTGCTGTGGCACTGACATAACCATGGCCACAGATGCTTCGAGATGTACCTGCTCTGGCATGCGCTTATCCACAGTCACAGATGCTTTGGGCTGTCCTGCTCCTGCAGGATCATGTTGCAGCAGAAGGACTGATAGATGAGATAGTGATGTTGTAATGGTGTTGCTCTGCTTTTTGGTCAGAGTTTGTAGAACTCTGATGCAGAGTTTAGAATGATTGAATGATATTCCATATGTTCTATGAGGTTTTCTTGAACTTTGACACATTGTTAGATGATGCAGTGCAAAAATGTTTGAACAGTTAAATTTTGGAAATCTCTCCTTACTGCAACAATGCTAGTGAAACACAAAAAAAAAACTCCCACTGAAACAAACAGGCCAACCCAAACCCCCCAAAAAAACCCAACAAATCGAAAAAAGGTTTTATAATTGCAGATATCTTTTCTGCTAAGTGACATGTCTTTGTGGAAGATACTGAATCTTTTTGTATCACTAGACATTTAACTTCCTCCCTCCCTTCCTACACACATGCAGAACAATAGATCTAATGATGATGAGGAAATGAAAATAAATGGAATGCGAGGTTCTTTCTACAAGTGTAAGTTTTCAAACACTGTTATCCTGTTGAGAATGTTGTGAACCTTTCTAAACTGGAAAGTTGGGGCATTCTTCAGTCATTTGCGGTGAGGTTGGGTTGGAAAAGGGTGGTTGTTTCGGTTCTTAAAAGAGAAAAACCGCAACACTCCCCTCCAAAAAGACCCACTAAAAAGATACCTGTTGTCAGTTAGACAAGTACTTGAGAATGCTGGCTCCTGCACTCTGACTTGAAAATGTAGTACTTTTTTATATGAGCACACATAGCAATTTAAGGGAATTTTAGCGATATCAGGCTCATGTCACTGTAATTATTTCATTACACCTCACACTTACGACAGGCTTAATCTTCCCTTTATGCAATGTGACTGATGTCCAATACAAACTCTTAATGCGAGTTCAGAACATACAGCCTACCTGAAACATGGCTGGTGAAATGTGTTTACGAATGTCTTCTGTGTTTTGATAAAAGATACTCTGTGCTGTCTGTTTTTTCTAATGGATACAGTTCAAGCACTTAATAGCTGAAAAGTTGTAAAGGTAAAAAACTGTCAAGATGGCTGGGTTAGAATATTGGTAGTTTAGGGCTGCTCTTTATGTTCTTGTTTTTAGTATGGTAAAGGTGGTATGGTCAGCATATCAAAATGAGCCAAGAGCTCAAAAAGCTAGAATTACTGTATTGGAGGAATGTTTTTTGTGCTTGTTTCATGAGTGCAGTTTTCTTCTCTGTTTTTATAGTGTATTTCATTATAAATAGGAAATAATTAAAAAACCCACACAATAAGCTAGATTATATTTTGGTGTTTGATTTTCTTCCTGGAGAAAAACTTTCCTTGCCCTTTTGTTCAAACTACTATTTTTCACTGTCCTTTATATTACTGTTGAATGTTGCAGTTTCTTTCCTAATTCTTCTCAACTATTCATTCTTCTGCTACAATCATACATCCTTTTGTCATGCTTATACAAGTCTTCATTTTAAGTGCTGTTTATATTGAAGCCTATTTCTCAGTTGGCTTGAATGGGGTTTATATGGGTACAAAAGGAGAACAGGAGAGTTCTGCTAAGCACACTTGCTTTGTCCATGTTACTGTTTCTTCCCTGCCTTTGTAGAGTTGACAAATACTTATTCAGTGCCCTCCATTCTGAGAAGGGCAAATGGCCCGGAGGGTTTTTTACACAGCAGTGGAACAGAGGTCCTCACAGTGGCTTGGCAGTTCAGCTGCTCTGTTGCTGGTCAATGGAAATGTCTTTTGGGCCTTCATCATTTTGGCTGGCTGTCCACTATCTTTCCAGGGAAGTTTGTCTTGTGTAATGGATTGTACTTGAATGAAAGACTTACCATGAGAAATATCTGTGCTGCGCAAGGCCTGTAGGGCTAACACAAAAGAGAAGTCTTCTAGAATAGGAGATGATGCTGCTTCATGACCAAGTGCACCCTCTCCAATAAGTGATTCTTTTCTCCTGGTATTTTAGTATGACTGTCACTGGTGGAAGAGGAAGGAGACAGGAAGATAGCAAACAAGCAGCAGTGTAGCTTGGCTTAAAGTTAGGTGACATAATTTGGGCTAGGAGCTTCATGGTAGGGTTTGAAAAGTTCCATGCTACTGTTGTGATCAGAAAAAATTTCACAATATGTTTATCTAGCAAGGAATTAAAACTGAAATGGGTATATGAAGTACTGTAGATTTATCCCTAGACACATGTGGAATTGGCTACTTCAGATACTACTCTCTACTGTCATAAACCTGCTGAACTAAAAATTAATTTAATTTTAAAATCCTTGAGTTCCTAATATTTAATTTGTGCTAGAGTCTACTCAGTGAAGAAGTGGAAATGAGAAATCGTCTCTCACTGAAAATTTGATACTTTTGACTTTAGTCTGGTCTACCCAGGACTAGTACTTTTTAGTAGTTTACTTGACACAGTCCAAGGTATTTAGTGAAGAAAATAGCAAGTCTTCATAACAGAAAAATCAGATGTTACTGTGTTGTCTCCAAATATTAGGACTACTTTGTTCCTGCTTATTAAAAATGTCAAACCTTTTGCAGGTAAAATGGTGTTAAATTTGATTAGGTTGTCTTGGCTTGTACAGTCAATTTTATCAATGAGAAGTCAATGTGTACTGATGTGGGTTTTTGTCACCTGGTGAGGTTTCCTGTACTTTGGAGCATTTGGGCAAATATGTAATTGTATCTTAGCTTAGTTTTGGACTGAGTCAGCTCTTTGAATGGTTTGTGTGTGCTCAGACTAATGTGTTCATTGAAGGAAAGGTGGAGATGTGCATAGCGGAGTGAGAACTGTGGAATCCAGAACTGGATTGGCGTGGCCTGGTCTGAGTCCTTGATTAAGCTAGTGGAGCACAAGATCCAGGCATACTAGATGTCACAACTTGTTTTGGCACCCTCAGATTCTTCACATTAGACTGAGCTGGCCAGTTTTGGAAATCCAAAAATTAATGAGTACTTGTCACAAAAACTGGCTCTGCTCTGCAGTGCTATTTGGTATTGCTCAGACTTTGTCATAAATGGCATCAGTACAGGTGATTTTGAGTATCTCTTTTTCTGCTATTGTACTCGAGGTCGTAAAGCAATGACAAGTAGTTGCAACAGCTGTTTCCCATAAACTGTGAAAACGGTCACAGTGAAAACAGATTCTATTTCATTTGCATTAACTTCTATTTAAAAGAAAGTTTGTGTGCATTGCATAATAAAGCCAGAGTTCTCTGCTAGTTATACTGACTGTACTTTGAATCCTCTAAACATAAACTACTTGCAGAATACTGTCTACTGTAAAATCAGCAGTGTTGTCTAAATTTGATACAATGCTTAAAACCGGTATAATTTCAATGTTTAAAATATGTTGGGTTTATACTAGAGAAGACTCAATGCTGACTGTTTCTCTCAATTTCAACGTCTAGCAGTGCAAACTCCTTTGTATTGAACAAAGTTCTTAAAGATAGTGGGGGGAGATTGCTTGGATACTTGAAAAATATGCAATGGTGTTGAAATAAATTAGTAAATTTTTAGATGATGAGTCCAGCCCTTTGCAAGCATATTGACAAAGAATTACAAGCTATTGGAGTAAACTTCAGTGGTTATGAATATTCTTGCTGCTGTAAGGGATAAGTATAGCTTTATTCCAACCGTTAATGGGTTGCTGTATTATTGAAATTATTTGTATGTCTCCTTGTTAAGGAAAAGGAAGCTTTTAATAATGCATTCTACCCTGTTTTTAACAAGGAGAAATCTATCAGTTTTTGGAAGTAATACATACAAGCCTCTTGTGCTTTCGCTATATTGAATACCTGCAAGTCTAAGCTTAAATGGTCCTGATTTTGTATTGCATTCTTGTGTCCTTTCCTCAATGTTTTCATTTTAAAAATTGTATTTGTTTTGAGGGAGAAAAAAGGAGAAAAGAGGGAAAATGTTTTCAAAACTGAAGTTTCAAGACATCATAGTGACAATTGAGGCAATCAAATACTGGAAGCTGCGGAACAGTTTTTGGTGGAAAGAAAAAAAGCTTTTAGGCTCTATTGGTTAAAATCCTGCTATATAATTTAATACTAAAATAAGCAACGCTAACTATCATGTTTGTTTTCACATTCACAGTCAGTTAAAAGGCTAGGATTGTGCCTGGTGTAAGAAAGATGCAGCAGCAGGTGTTCAAAGGAGTCTAAAAAGCCATGTTAGATCTTTGCTGCCGTTTATATCTGAAGAGCTGGATGTTAGAACAATAGAAGTGTGCGCAGAGTGCATCCTAAAGCCCTCCTGGGGTTTCAGGAACAAAAGAAGATTTTGCAAGGCTCCTTTTCATTTGAGTTATTATGGTTCATGGATAGCTAACTTTATGTTAGTTACTGTGTATACTGATAAAAAGTCCCTCCCCAGCTTTCCTCTAGGCCCCCTTCGGGTACTGGAAGGCTGCTATAGAGCCTTATCTTCTCCAGGCTGAACAACCCCAACTCTCTCAGCCTGTCCTCATAGGGGAGGTGTATCCAGAAAGAATGCAGAATACCTACTAACCATTTGCAAGGTATGGGGCAATTCTAGCACCATTTGCTCATCTGTCATAGCATCACAGAAGCAATTAGTGGACAGATCAGTGACTTTGAAAGCTTTGATTATCAAATTTTTTGACCAAACGTGGGTATGTAATTTTTCAGATCCTTTCAAATCTTCAAGTTTTGTTTGGATTATTAACCATCAAGTGCTGTTATCTGGGTTTAAACTATGTGTGAATGTTTAAAACAAAAGTGATGACTGGTGAAACATACATTCAGATGAATTGTAGTACCTCACTACTTCTTAACTAGTGGTAGCTTCTGGCTTCTCATTAAACGTGTCAGTTTTGACAATTGCTGTGTCTGGACCAGTAAGGGGAGTCAAGTGACTGAAAATCTGAATTTTTAAAGGGCTTTTGGTAAAACTACCTGGAGTACTGCATCCGGTTCTGGTACCCCCAACGCAAGAAGGACATTGAGCTGTTGGAGCGGGTCCAGAAGAGGGCCACAAGATGTCAGAGGACTGGAACACCTCCCGGATGAGGACAGGCTGAGAGTTACGGTAGTTCAGCCTGGAGAAGAGAAGGCTCTGGTGGGACCTTATAACGGCCTTCCAGTACCTGAAGGGGGGCCTATAGGAGAGATGGGGAGGGACTTTTCGTAAGGTCATGAAGTGACAGGATTTAAACTGGAAGAGGGCAGATTTAGACTAGATATTAGGAAGAAATTCTTTACTGTGAGGGTGATGAGACACTGGAAGAGGTTGCCCAGAGAAACTGTGGATGCCCCATCCCTGGAGGTGTTCAAGGCCAGGCTGGATGAGGCTTTGAGCAACCTGGTCTAGTGGGAGGTGTCCCTGCCCATAGCAGGGGGGTTGGAACTAGATGATCTCTAAGGTCCCTTCCATCCCAAACCATTCTATGATTCTGTGATTCTATGAAATACCAAAAGGAATTGTCTTTGGTTGCTATATTGTTCCCAACAGAAATCAAGTGATCACTTCAGATAAAAGGTATAAAAATCCTTGTACTCAGGTTAGCATATAATTGCTAGCTAGAGATATGCCCTTTCCTTGTCTTTGTTAATAAGTGGTTGGTTTCTGCGGTTTTAGAATCATATATGACATTTTATGTAACTAGATGTTTTCATTTACCTAGGATTAGGATTTTTCAACAGTGGAAGTTGAAACATATGTATGTAAGGGGAAGGAAGAAGGGAAAGATCACCAGAACTTCAAGTTTTTTAAGAGTTGATGGCATGAATCCATAAGGCTTCTTGCTTCTCCATGACTAATTTTTCAATGCCTTGTTATCTTGCATGGAGTTATAGAGCAATCAGTGTACATGTGCACCATCAGTTTAAATAACAACTAAAAGTTGCTTGGTATTTTGAGTTGCTCATCTGTTCTGTAGAGGACGTGGTAATGAAGATTACGGTCTGTTTCAGCTGTGGTTAATTCCTAAATTATTTTCTCTGAAGTGCATGGGTATTAAACATTCAAAAAAATGATGCGCATTCAGATAGTAGAATCTCACTGAAGGTTTGGTTTTAAAGGATTTTATTCTTCATGAGATTCAAGTCTGGTATTGACTGACTTTTAATTACTGGAAGTCAAGGATTTCTTTGTCTCCTTCTGATCTGTATGTACTGAATTGAAACAAAGCGCCTTTTCAATGGCTTGTAGTTTCTGTCTCTGAATTCTCAACGAGGAGGATATTGGAATGTATTCTACCAGCATATGACAATTGTCTATAACATTTTATGATTACTTAATCTGGGATAGTACTCATGTTAAGAGTAGTCTTTTCTTCAAAAGCCTTCTGCCTCTAGCATTGATTTTGATTTCCCATGAGCCGGATTTTATTTAGAGAAGGCTGTAGTGGTATTCATTAATGAAATTAAGGCTGCTCCTGAGATAACACTGTGTTTTTATAGTATTTTTAAAGACTCAAAAAACTTTGACACTTGAAGACCTCTTCCCAGTTTTATCAGTTTTTGTAATCCATGTTGATCAGAAATGATCCTGTACCGTCAGCACTAAACAAAGGAAGCAGCAGAATGTGAAGAGTTGTTTGAATGTAATTAAACTAGTGATTCTTTGTCAGTGGTTTAGTAGGACCAAATCTGTCCAGTCAGATATTGCTTTTATCTAGGCTATCTTGCAGAAAATTTTAGCTTCTGTTGCATAGGTATTCTGTATCCCAGTGTTTGTGAGTCTACTCTTAGGACTATGTCAAGACTCTTCCGTGAATTAATTCTCTGAACAACTAAGCATGTGTTTTAATTGAAAGAGGTGTCTGGAATGCTCTGTATTTAAGAGTTCTGAAGGATGTGGTTTCACAGGCTGTGGAACCAAGCTACTGGCTTGCTGCTGCCAAAGAAAGTTCAGTTTTAACTGTGCAGTGCATCCTCTTCCTTTGAGCATGCTCAAGTTCTCCTTGTGTGAATAAGTGAATGTATCAGACTGTCCACAGATTTATAAGTAATTCCCAAAGCATCCCTAAGCCTTGAAACATCACTACCTGTATCAATGTTGCTGTTTTAATGAGTCTATTAAAAGCTGCTTTGAACAGTGTATAGATTAAATTCTCAAGTTCTACTAATAAAGAGAGCTGGGTCGCAGATAAGGAAAAATGCTTTCTACTTTAAAATGGCAACAAAATTATTTTCTTGCAAGAAAGCTTACTGACAATGCAGTCTATTAAAGCTTTTCTAAAGAAAAATTTTCTGAACTTTATTTTAGTGCGTTAGTCTATATGAAGGAACTTTGTGCACATACAGGTATTAGGCAGTATACCACAAATACGGTAATAAGTCCATCTGATTCATAAATATCCATCAAAATAAAAGTTAGAAAAAATTGTGTTGATATTTTAGAGCTTTGAGACTATTAAACCACCCTTTTCTGATTGGATTATACTAAAAATGGGAGAATTTTATAGGTTATCTAATATTAAAAGAAACATCTGCCTTAAGACAGTATATTTCCTCGTTTTCCCATCATGGTTTTTCTCTGCTTATGCTCCAGCTACCTAAGCTCTACCAGAATGAAATGGAAATGGCTTACATCACCATAACGTGAGTTCAGAGTGTTGATAGATAAGTTGAAGGCTTGCTGTTACTCACTATTTGCACACTTCTGTAACTCTCAAAACCAGAGAAAGCAACTGTGTGGTTTCCTTGAAGGGTAAGGTACTAGCTGAGCTCAAATAAACCTGTAGAGGTTTGCACATGACAGTCAAATGAGTTTTAAAAACTCTGTTGTCCCCATTAACAGGTGAGTGCAAAAATTTTGAATGATACTTACTTGTCCTGTGATTCTTTTTATTTAATACCTTTTTTTTCCCTGAGATGGTACTCCGTCTATTGGGGTATGTAAAAGGAGGGAAAACAATTTTTGATGGTAAAATTTCATCCTAACTTTCTCTAAATGGGCTTAATATTATTGTGGTAACTGACACTGTGGTTAAGTACCACTTCTCTAATTTCAGTAATGTTGAGTACAAGCAGAGCAACCAAATCCAGTGCAACAGAACAAGTTTTAAAAGAGTTTTGACATTCCCAAAACCTTTTTGTCTTGACCTTTCCCCTCACTCTGGTTTTCTGCTGCTGACTTATACTCTGCCCACTACATTACTTGACTCAGAGGTTAAAAGGAGTGACTGATGGGGAAGGCTGGGGCTGAAGATGAGAGGATCTTGTTTCCCTTAGCAGCTGGTTCTGCAGGTACAATTAAAATTGTCATGCTGTTGTAGTAGGGCCATCTTATATGCTCTCAGTCAGCAGGTGTCTACAGACACTGCTGCTCGTTGCAGATTTTTTGCCAAAGACACCTTTCCTCCAAAGATGAAGAACTTCAATATTGCTTCTAAAATCTGGAGTTCGGATTGTGGTGGTTGGATCCTGGTGACAATGGCTTACCTCTGAAATTTAACTGACTAGCTAGGTGCCTCCTAATGAGGGATGTAGGAAAAGTTGATTAACTCTGTCCTGTCTTAAATTATAGAAATTCAAAATACTAAATGTCCTTGTATTTTTGTAGTAGTATGTTCAGTGCCATTTTAAAAGTTCTTTCAAGAAACGTAGCAAAGTTTTATCAATGTGTTTTTCTGAGGTTCACAGGCTAGCTTTATTATTTTAATACACATAACACCGACACAATTTAGGAGCCCTTACTGTAGTATGCTGCTTTTGAGATGGCTGCTTTCTTTGAGGAAAAAGACCAAACCAGCCTATGAACAAACAAAAAAACCCCAAATATCTTAATATACTTCAAGAAAAGAATATAGAATTCTTTTTAGCCACTCTTAAAGTACTCTGACAATTGGATTAATCTTGTGTTTTGTACATTTTTGGCTAATTACTTTGAATGTGTGAGTTTTGTAATTAATGTTGGTTTCTCTGGGATAAGTGCTGTTGCCTGTGGTCTCTCTTTTTTCTTCTCTTACATTTTACATTTTTATATTTTAATTCCTCCCTCTCCCCCCTCCTTTTTCTTTTGTAACATACCATCAGTCTTTGGGATTAGTTCCAATGACTTCTGAGTATTGATTTTATGATAACACATCATTATAAAATGAAGTCTGTGTTGAAATCTACAAGCTCAAGGTAGATAACTGTAACTACACTTAAGGTAGTTTTTTAAGTTAATACTCTGATTGAAAGAAAACTGAAAGTATCTGTTAAAAATTCTCATGTAAAGTATTCTTTTATGTTCCTGATTATGTTTTATTTCTCATAAGAGATGCTTGCCATCTGTTGCCACTTGAAAATCCTCCTATTGCTGAATTATGAGAATGTGTGAGAATGTGATCTCTTCTATAATTACACTTGTCAATGTGTCTTAGATGGATGTAATACATATTTATCCTTTGCCTGACTGGGTAAGAAGAGTTGAGACAGGGAAAGACTGGAGGAGGAAGGGTATGGGGAGTAACACACTGGGGCTGACAGTTGCGATGGTAGGTGTGAAGCAATCAAGTAAGTAGGCCAGGTTGCATTTAATATGTATGTACATTTTCCTTGCTTTAAAAATGTCCCTTCTCTTACTTTTTACTCTTATTGCTCCTCTTCCTAAACAGAAGCTTTTAAAATGCCAGCTCTGATTTAGTATTGATTCTTTATGCATATTCATATACAGCAGTTTTCAATCATAATTGCTTGAAGTCAGGAAAACCTTAGTCTTACATTTCTTTGCACTGTGTTTGCTTTCACCTTCTGAGCTGAGGTGATCAAATGCCAAAATCTGTCTCCAGCTTGACAGAAGCAGGGTGCTTAATTTCTGAGCTCTTTTGAATTCCAGTTTGTACATTTTAAATGAGCTTTCGTTATCTTTCCTTGTATTTCCTGCAACAAGACTCTGTACTGGGCTTCTACAAGAAACATTTAAAGAGGTTACAGGTAGTCTTTACAATACAGGGTTAATAAGGGCTGCACTGCAAATCAAAGAATTAAAGGTATGACATAGTTTGCATCTGGTGATCTGCAGTTGGCATACTAAGAAGGAAAACCCCATATCTGTTGTCATCTTCCTGAGTTTGCTGTGACCTTGCTGTATGAGGGGCTCCATCTTAGAGAAACAATAAAATCCTGAAATATTGTTTGGATCATTTAGTTGACTTTGCTAATGTCTTCACCATCTCCCCGTCTCTAGATGAGTAAACAAGGTTCCTGATGACCTACATTAACTGAAATGTAAGATTATTACAGATATTTGGGAGCATTTTTTCTAAGTCCTCCTAAATTTAACTCTTAGATGATGCATCTCTTTTCTTTCAATTATGTATTTTTAGTTTAAATAACTCTTTCTGCTTTCTCTTTATCATACAAGTAGCAGTCTGTAGTTTAGAAAGGCCCCTGGACAGTCTTTTGTTAAACACCTGATGGGCTGAGGCAGGGGCACGGAGGGTTTCACTCACCACTTAAGGTCATGGGCAAGAAACCGACAGGATTTGGGAAAAAAACAAACAAATACCCAACTGAATGTATTAACTATTTATGATCAAAAACAAGAAGCAAGATAATGAGAGAGAGAACTACATCTCAGAAAAGGCACTTCTCCCCGACCCTTCCCTTCTTCCCAAGGCCCAAAGGCTTTGTTTTGTACCTTCTCCCCTCCGGTGGTCCAGGGGGACAGGGAATGGGGGGTGAAGTCAGTCCGCCGCTTCTTCCTTCTCAGGGGAGGGCTCCTCACAGTCTTCCCGGCTCCAGTTTGGGGTCACGATTAGCATGATGTATGTTAGCATGATGTATGTTTTCCAGCACCTCAGCTATTTGGTCTCTTGAGTGTTACAGGTCTACCTCCTCACCCCAGTCTTGTGGTATTTTCCCACATCTGTGTATGGGGGTTTTTATATTACTAAGTTATGATGACTATGAATTTCAGATCTACTGTGAATCTGATAAAACTCAACATCTACTGAAAATAAAATATGACACTCAGTGCAGGCATGATGTCCATCTTCTTTGGAGTATTCTATTATGCTGACAAGTAGACAAAGGTGTAAATGAGTTTTTAGAATAGAGTAAAATACTGTGTGTTAGTCTTTTGCCTTTTTACTGATAAACTGGTGTTTATCTTATGTAGTTGATTTTATTAAAAGAGTAACAGTTAATTATTTACTTAATTTTCAAAATGTCTTCCTTAATTTAGTGCTTTATAAGCATCTGAGTGGTGTCCCTCAGGGGTCCGTCTTGGGACCGGTGCTCTTTAACATCTTCATCAATGACATAGACGATGGCATCGAGTGCACCCTCAGCAAGTTCGCGGATGATACTAAGCTGAGTGGTGCTGTTGACACAGTGGAAGGAAGGAAAGCCATCCAGAGGGACCTGGACAGGCTGGAGAAGTGGGCCTGTGTAAACCTAATGAGGTTTAATAAGGCCAAGTGCAAGGTGCTGCACTTGGGTAGGGGCAACCCCAGGTATTTATACAAACTGGGGGAAGATCTCCTTGAGAGCAGCCCTGCAGAGAAGGACTTGGGGGTCCTGGTGGATGAGAAGCTGGACATGAGCCAGCAGTGCGTGCTTGCAGCCCGCAAAGCCAACTGTGTTTCGGGCTGCATTAAGAAAGGGGTGGCCAGCAGGGAGAAGGAGGTGATTGTGCCCCTCTACTCGGCTCTTGTGAGGCCCCATCTGGAGTACTGTGTCCAGGCCTGGGGCCCCCAGCACAGGAAGGACGTGGAGCTCTTGGAAAGGGTTCAGAGGAGGGCCACTAA
>WKFP01014036.1:17876-29276 GCA_011057875.1 Pterocles orientalis
GGGGGGGGGGGAAGGATTACTTTTTTAGCAGCTTTAGCTCCATGTACTTAAATGGTGGTTTCAGCTACTGAGCTGAGGGACTGTCTGTAAAATTTTGTAGCTGAGATGTGTTGGTCTTCAGCTTCCTTATTTTGTCAGTCTAAGCCACAATATAGGCTCATTACTTAGGTGAAAAAGCTAAAAGTGAGGAGGTTTTTCTTTTATGTCTGAAATTCTGTTCCAGGTTTGATCTTCAAACATGCTGCTTGGTCTTGTAGCACTTGTTAAATAGTGCTGCTGAAAAACCAGTCATGTTGGAGGTCTCTTTTGCACTAGTACCTGCTGCCTTTAAGTCAACTTTGGAAATATTTTTTTTTTGTTATTTCTATTTTTGATGTATATGGCTGCAGTAAGACATATGATTAGCTGATAATCTTTATCAAACATTGTGTGTTTTTCCTCAGCTTTGTGATACTCAAGATGAAGTAGCCCAGACTCTGGCTGGAGTGGGGATCAATGGTCTAGGTACGTTTTGGGGTCTTCATCCTTTGCTCATCTTCTCTTACCACTGCCCTCTGTGCTTCCACCCCTTCCCTGCTCCATCCATCCCCACGTACGTCCAGTCCTCTTTCCTGGGAGGATAAGCACTTACTGGAATCCCAAGGCTGTTGTTACTGGTCCCTTGCGAGGGAATGAGGACTGACGAGGCGTTCTCTTCTCTGATGGTGAGTTGCAGGGGAATTGGCATTTGCGCATCTCGCAGTCTCCAAGTGCTGGTGGATTTCAGTTCAGAGTTGTGTAATGTTGATTTAAATCTATCTTTAGAGTGGCTGCCGCTTTGGTTTTTTTAAAGTGATGATCTTTTTCTTCTGGCCTGTGTGCTGCTATGGCTGAAATGTTTTCTTGCCCTTGGATGCCCCAGCGCAAAGGCTTCTAAAGGAATAGCTTCTCCCTGAGATCAGGACTGAGTTTTCACCCTTAGAAGCAGCCCAGGGAGTTCCTTATTATGAGTAATGATGGATGAGAGTCGTAGTACCTCTGTTAAACTTGGACTTCAGTCTGTGCTGTGAAGATGCTACTTAATTTTGCTTGGAGCTGAGTGTTTTCTTTAATCAGCAGAGATGGACACTGAGGAACTTGAGAAGGAGCTGGACAGTCTCCTCCAGGACTCGACTAAGGAGCCTGTAGATCTGCCTCCTGCTCCCCAGAAGGCGCTGAATCCAACCATTTCTGATGCTGAGCTTGAAGCTGAATTGGAAAAGCTCGCTGTTTCTGATGGAGGTATGGATGTCAGCACATAGTGTTAGCTAGCTGCTAGTAGGATCTGTGACAGCCTTGCAAAACAAAAGATTTTTACCCTAAGCCAGAATCTTGCCTGCTTCAGGTAGATGGTTGAAAGCATGCTCTCCAGGTATCCCTGCCAGCTGCTCGTGGCATTTTCTTTCACTTCCAGATTCAGTCTTGAGAGAAGTTCGCTTTCTGCTGGATTTCTTGCCATGGGTTGTAGGGAAAGTTGAAGGCCCTTTGTGGGGGCTAGTGCTTGGACTAGTTATTTTTTATTGCTGTTTAACAAAGCCAAGCAGTGTTGTTTTTTAATGTTCTGTTAACAGTGACAAAGTAGACCAGCATTTTCATGCCTGTTGCTGCCAAGTGTGCAGCATCTTCTGTCCTAGAGTGCTTGCTAGTGGTTAATCTAGTCCCTCTTACTGATGAAAACTGATGTCTTTCTGTTGCAATTTTCTTTATAGATTTGGCACAAAAGACTCCCTCTGCTTCCTCTGAACCCAAAACAGCTCTGGGACTGAATCTCTAAAGACCCGACAGAATCCTGTTGCTGCAGTTTGAGAAGTTGTCTTAAGGTTCCTTAACTAATGACTGGAACTTCTGAGGAGAGGGGTAACGCTCCCCTGTTCTTCATGGATATCACTTTGCTCAGCAACAGGATCTCCTGCCATGACAATCCATTCTGGAACTGGCCCCAGCTGGTGTTTGTCATCTCTGTGCCAACATCTGCACTGGTCTTAATCTGACTTGTTATCCCAAGTCACTCTGCGACATCCAGTCTTCCCTTCTGGGAATGCAGTTCACTATTCTGCCCAGTGAAGATAAACTCTATGCCCATAACAGTGCTCATTTTCTTTTTTTTTTCTTATTTTGCTGTGGCTGATGTTGAGAATCTGAGTTGCAGCAGTATTGCAGTTGCTCAACATTTGGCTGTTTGTGTGGTTGTTTCAAACACTTGGCACATAGGTACTGTCCTTGACATAAATTATCTGCAAGAAGCTTAAACACCTGTTGATAGTTCTATCCCTCCCTGTCTGTATTTTGCACGGTCGTGGACAACTAGACACTGTCGGTATTGTAGGAGATTTTGCTGCTGCTCTAGGGGGCAGCAATTTCAAGCACAAGATAAAAATAATTCCTCTTTCTGTCAAGACACTTAAGCCTTAAAAGGGAGACCTGCAAAAGATTTTAAATTGTGACAAAGGCTTGCAGTCACTATAAGACAATTTTTTGCTTTCTCTTACTTGAAATTTCAGCTCTTTGCTATTTTTCTGCCTTCCCTGTTTGCAAAATTTTTTGGGAGCTGCAGGGTGATCTGCTTTCAGCTCTCATATCGAGATTTGGGTGGGAAGAGAAGGGATGCATCACTTTCCCTTTCTGCAAGGACAGTTTTGTGTAACAGCCTTGACTTTGCCTTCAGCCTTGATCATGCAATTCCCCAAGATTATGGGTTACCAGAAAGCCCCAAAACAAAACTCTGTAAATGTTTCTAATGCAAAAAAACACCTAAGCACAGCAACCGAAACATTTTTTAGAGGCTCTTTACCCGTCAGAAGTGAAATCATTATCTTTTGCAGGTCACTTTTTTATTCCGCTTGTGCACATGGAAGAGCAGAAAGCCTGGTACCTGACATTTCCAGAGGGAAATGTGCTGTGAACTGGGCTTTCTGCACACACAGCCTGTGCGTGGCAGGGGAGTGACCAGCCCCGTGTTGATGTATAACCAGTCCTCCTTTCTCTGCACCTCTCCTTGACTCGGAATGTATTCCTGTCACCACCCCTGTGCTGCCTCCTGGACCGAGCTCCGTTGCTCGAGCCGTGTGGGTGGCAGCTTGGGTGAGCGGTAAACTAGGGCTGGAGTTCCCGTGTCCTGTTAATTATTGGCAACCCAGCCCCAGAGGATGAGGGGAGAAATCACAGGTGTCACTAGGGTGCTGTGTTGGCTCTGGCTTCTCTGTCACTTTGTCCCAGAGTGCAGGCTCCTGCCGGAGAAGGTGTGCTGTAGCCAGCTAGCAGTTTACCCAGGTTGTACATGGAAATATGTGAAATGACTTGAAGCTCTGTATTCCTTTCCTTTGTAAGTAAACAGGAGAAAAACCACTGTGTTTTCTGCTGACATGTAATAAAGGGGATGGGAAGAACCAGAGTCTTCTGTGGTGCCTCCTTTTCCTTTCTCCGTGCTGTTCCAGCTGTGCTTCTGCACCTATAAAACTTGTCTGCTCAAGGAAATGGGCAGATTCGTGGGCTGCTTTGTCAAAAAACAAACTGAATAACTGCTGTGCCAGACTTTGATTTCCCTGAGCCTTCTCTGTGTGTTTAAAAAAGCCCAACGGTTACTATGTTGAACTTTTAAAAGTTGCCTGTTTTCACCAGGCTTTTGGGTTGTATGGCCTGAATTTTATAATTACCACTTTGGAAAGGCTTGATCCTTTTTCTTTGCTTCAGCTTGACTTTCTTTCTGCTTCTTCCTCATTGTGCGCCTCACAAACAAACCAGAGCGATTTCACAGCTCACACAGCACATGGACCTTTGCCTAAGCCACCTGGCTGTGGCCAGGGAGGAAGCTGCTGTGCCAGGAGGTTGGTTCTCCTAATTGACCCCTTGGTTTTGTACTAAACAATTTATAATCCTTATTCTTGGATAGTTTTTGTCCAGCTCCTTGTTCTGATTGCAATGAAGCAGTGCAGCTGAGAAGATGGACTGTTTGTTTCCTCTAAAGACAAATGAATCTAAATGGAGTAACCTCCTGTATAAACTACTCAAAACAAATTACTCCTACTTCCCTCTGATGCTAAGATGCCTGAAGTAGGCTCTGAATGTGCAGGCAGTCGAGCCTGTTTCCTCTGGCAGGAGCTCTGATCTGAGCTGGTGCGCTGATCCCTGGAGAGCCACTCTGGTTTTTTGCAGGGGCAGGCGGGGAGGAGGAAGTTTCTGGTTCCTGTGCTTATCTTACGCTGTCTGCAGTGCAGCTCTGGGAAGGCTCAGGTCTTGCATACTGCCACTATCACTGGATTTTTTAAATATTTTATTTTTAAAGGAACTGGTTGCCCCTCATTTCTCCCCTCCCCTGCTACCAGGATTTCTTTCTTCTCTGGAAGTGCAAAGTGATTCCTAGAGGAATAAACCCTCTCCTGTAATTTTGTAATGCATCTGATTGAGCCAGCCATTCTGGAAGAGGCACTGAAGAGTTAAACCCAAGCAGCTGCTCCTTTATTTGAAGTGGCTTCTAATTTTCTTCCTTTGATGCAAAGTGGGGAATGTAATCAAGATGGCTGCATAGAGAATTTTAAATATATTTTGGTGAGACAGCAGGGAAGGGAAATAGAGAGCAGCTTCTTGCTGGGTGAGGAAATTAAATATAAAAACCTAGAGCTGAATTGCCACCAAACGAATCTTAGCATCCTTGAGTGCTGTTTAAAATAGTACTTAACTTCATTCTCAGAAAAAAATAGCAGCTCCTTAGGCGAGGAAATGGAGCAACTGTTTAGTAATACAATGCAGCAGAACAGTTTTCTCAGTAGAGAAGAAGGGATCTAGCAGGCGGGAGGGGTTAATCCATGCACATGAGTAACGGCTGGTGTTTTGTTCGAGTAACTGGTTTGTTTTTTTGTGACAGCAGAGTTAACACAGAAATTGGGGGACTTAATGGATCCCTTCCCATCTGCCTCCTGCCAACCCAGCGCTGAGTGTCTGCTTTGGTGTAAGTGCGAGATCCTTTCTTAGATGTTTTTAAAGCTCCTAAGGAGGCGGAAGGCTTCCTTGTATCTTGAGGAATGATTTCCTAGAATGCCTCCTGGCTTGGCATGTGTGACCTAAGTGTGCCATGAGCTGCCAGCCCAAGCCTCTGCCGTGATTTAATGCTGTGTGACAGGTCACCTGCCATCGCCGCTCTCTCTAAGAGCCGTGAAAGCATCCTGTTATTTGTGTCTTGCATCTTCGATGTCAAATGTATTTGTGCCCTGGAGTGGGAATATGAGAAAAATGCCCTTTGGGGCACAGAGGACAGTGCATCTGCGTGCATCCTCGCATGGGTTAGTGCTCTGCCAGGGTCCTGCGGTGTCTGGGCAATGAGATGTGCCTCGTTTGATGAAATTCTGGGAGCTGGCCTGACAAAAGACCCAAGTGGAAGTGCTGAGCCATGAGCCGGTGGTTGGTGCCATCTAGCTGCTCCTCCTGGCATGGGCACTTGGCAGGCCCAGGCTGCAGACGGTGGAACTAATGAGGCTTAATTAAACAAAGCCTTGGGAAGTAAATGCTGTGACATGCTGGCAGCAAGTTTCTTTAACCTGTCACAAAGCAAGTGTGCTGTTTACTTTAGGAGCAAGCTTCTCAGTGCTCTATCTTCAGGAGAATAATGGTGCTCTTGTTTGAAAGTTGCTCTGGGGCAGTTCCTGCTTTATCTGGGCTTGGGCGAAGGCTGGGTTGCAGGGTCAAGTTAATTAAATCCCAGTGCGGCTGAGCTGCCTTGGTGTAGAATCGCTGCTGCTTTCTTCAGAAGTGGTGTGTGTGACAGGCAAAGGCAGGAGTCATCGTGATACACTGCTGCAGCTATCAGTGTGATGGGTGAATTGATGCTGAACTGCTGGGGTGTTTTTTTCCGTTTGATTTGGAAAGCTTTC
Source organism: Pterocles orientalis (assembly GCA_011057875.1). Classification (NCBI taxonomy): domain Eukaryota; kingdom Metazoa; phylum Chordata; class Aves; order Pterocliformes; family Pteroclidae; genus Pterocles; species Pterocles orientalis. The sequence continues at coordinate 23,759 of WKFP01014036.1, forward strand.
ACCGCCCGTTCCCACGTCGGCCAGTTTACCAGCAAGGCTTCTCAACAGCGGGTCCCCATTTAAGCCACCATTAGAGCTGGCTCTCGAGGAAACTTGCCTCCTGAAGGATTTTTTCCTGACACTTCTTGATCAGAGAAGCCTTTTTGATTACAGAGTGGCTTTAATTACAAAGCGATGGATGGGATTTTCTTGTGTCCAAGGTTAAACTGTGCCTTAGGAGGTCAGACCTGCTTCCTAATACCCCGGTGTTCCTCCCTCAACACAACAGGGGAGAGCTGTTTGCTCGTCAGTCTGGAGTGAGGGTTTTATGGGGTAGGAAGAGGACTATGTGCCTGTGCAGTGAATTTAGGTGATTTTATCCAGGGGTCAAGCATGCTAAATTTTCATCCTGATTTGCGTTGAAGACCCTCAAATCCCACTTGAATGTGTTACTTTGCCCCTTCGATCCTATCACCTAATTCCCAAGCAACTTACCCTCTCAGCTGCGGACTCCCAATGCCATCCTCTCGGCTCGCAGAGGACCAACCTGCGGAGCAGGAGACCTGGTGTGTGGGCAGAGAAGGATCTCACCTGCGCGAAAATCCAGAGGGAAGAGCAGAGCAGCCGGTTTGATGAGCAGAAAAGGTTTGTCTGCACGAGTCGAGAGAGCCCGATTCCCTCTCGTGTCTGGCAGCAAGTCCCAGCCTGGGCAGTGCAGAAGGGATTGACTGGGATTCTGCAGCAGGCACCGGATCAACAAGGGATGAAGAGCTTGTGAGAGAGGAGAGGGAGGAAGGCTTTTGCAGCAAAGCTCTCCCTGCTCGCTCAAGTGCTGGAGGTGAGTGATGGCTCTTTGTGAGCGGCAGGCTGCAAAGAAAGAAAAGTGCAGTGGGAGGCAAGAGGGGGTAAAAAAACCAAACACACGCTTTGCTGTCAGCAGGAGATTTGGAAAGGAGTGAGAGCTTCAAGCACTTTTCCTTGTGCTGGGTCGTCTGGCTGGGTGTGAGAGCTGGGAGGATTGCAGGTGGTGCGTCTGAGATGTCAGCGGAGAGTAAAAAGGGGTTTTGGATGCTGATGGGGGCTTGAACAAGTGTGAAACCTCTCAAGGGACTGGAGTAAATGGGAACCCATGGATGGTTTTTACTCCTCCCCAGAAGATGGGCAAGATGTGATCAATGACACCAACAGTAGGAAGATCTCGGCAGATGAAGACGGCTCCAAGTTGTCCTTCCGTGTGGTGACAGCTGCCTTACTTTTCCTTCTCATCCTCTCCACGCTCCTGGGCAACACCCTGGTGTGCGTGGCTGTGGTCAAGTTCCGACACTTGCGCTCTAAGGTCACCAATTTCTTCGTTATCTCCTTGGCAGTGTCCGACCTCTTGGTGGCTGTCCTGGTGATGCCTTGGAAGGCTGCCACCGAGATGATGGGCTACTGGCCCTTTGGGACTTTCTGTGATGTTTGGGTGGCTTTTGATAACATGTGCTCCACAGCCTCTATCCTCAATTTGTGCATCATCAGCGTGGACCGTTACTGGGCCGTTTCCAACCCCTTCCGCTATGAGAGGAAGATGACCCAGCACGTGGCTTTCATCATGATCGGAGTGGCTTGGCTACTGTCCTTCTTGATTTCCTTCCTCCCTGTGCAGCTGAAGTGGCACAAGGATCATGAGCTCTTTAGCCACAGGAGCCAGGTTTGAACGTCACTGGGGAGAAGGAGAACTGCGATTCCAGCCTCAACAGGACTTACGCCATCTCCTCTTCTCTCATTCGCTTCTATGTCCCCGTTGCCATCATGATTGCGATCTACACCTGCATCTTCCGCATCGCCCGCAGGATCTCCTCCCTGGAGAGGGCAGTGGAACATGCCCAAAACTGCCACGGCAGCGACTGTCCTCACGAGGCCTCCCTGAAGAACTCCTTCAAGAAGGAGACCAAGGTCCTCAAGACCTTCTCCATCACCATGGGCGTCTTTGTCTTCTGCTGGCTGCCCTTCTTCATGCTCAACTGCCTGGTGCCCTTTTGTGATCTCAACGTACAGGAGCCAGAGGAGCTTCCTTGTGTCAGCGAGACTGTCTTCAACATCTTTGTCTGGTTCAGGTGGGCCAACTCTTCCCTCAATCCTACCATCTATGCCTTCAACGCAGACTTCCGAAGAGCTTTTACAACCATCCTGGGCTGTGGCTGCCATTGCCCCAGCAATGCGGTGGAGACCGTGAACCTCAGCAATGAGCTGGTCTCCTACCACCACGACACCACGTCCCAGAAGGAAGTGGTGACCCTCAGCTACCCCCAGCTTCTCCCCAACATTGCTCTGCAGGTGGAAAACAACGAGGTGTCCTCTGACAAGGTTTCTGAAGTCTCCTCTCGCAACGCCTGCCCTGTGGATGGCTTGCCTGCGGTGGTGCACGTGGAGCGTGAAGTGTCTGTCCCGCTGGAGAAGATCACACCAGATCACCCAGCCATAAATCTGATTGCGATGGGGTTGGGCAAAGGGTGGTGGGATGGGCTTTGAGATGGAAGCAGGGATGCTATTGCAGTTGCCTGTTTTCTGAAGAGTTTGAGGATAACGTGGACGTTGTATTCTCTGGGCAGGAGTTTGCATTCATAAGTGTGGAAGAGGCAAAGCGATTTTTCCAGATGGCTCAAGGGGTTCAGATCCAGCCCAGGTGGGCAGCAGGGATCTGTGTCGCTGCTCTCTCTAGCTGACACATGGAAAAACGCTTTCTGCAGGAGATGAAAATGCAAGGGGGCTCAGATTCCACTTTCCTTGTGACTTCAGCTGAGAAAGCAAAGACTTGTGTGGTCTGCTGAGCCTCTCCTCCGTGGTCTGTGCAGGAAAAACACAGCTGTGCTTGTGGGGAGAAGCTGGTTTTGCCCAAAAAGCCATCCAAGGCTGCTGAATGGGCACAAGGGAAGTTGTGACGCTGGTGATAACGAGCTAGATAACGCTGCCTTGTGCTCGGGGGGAAGGTGCTGTGCGGCGGAGCAGCCTTTAACCAGGGGAACCCACGTGTCTGGTGGGCTGTGCAGGAGGGAGGTGATGGCTTTGCCTGGATAACTCTTAGGCTCACCTCTGACTGTCTCTGTTGCTCAGGCAGATTCTCCTGCAAGCCTGGACAAGGATGCAGCCACCTTTCCGGGAGCCCTGAGGCTGTGCTGGGTCGCAGCTTGTCTGGAGCATGTTGCGTTTGCCCGTTAGGGAAGGGTTCAGCGGGCTAAAGGTCCGTCCTAAAGGTCTGCTCCGGCGCCTGGAGCAAGAGCTGGTCTCTCTCAGCTGGGACATGCACAGCTGAGGGCAGTCTAGGATGGGTATAAACTGGGTTTCAGCCCCAGGATGTTGAACCGTTCGCATTCCCTTTGGGAATTAGGGTGCCAGACTCAGGGTAGAGGAGAAGATCGGATGTTAAAGACAGAACGTTGCTGTCTTGGTTTCTGCGCCTCCATCACCTCTCCCATCAGTCAGGTCCTCCTCCTTTTCCTAGCCTGTTTCTTCCCCCTTTTACTTTGTTCTCCTTCTAATTCCCTTCCTCCCCCATTTCATTAAGGATCCTTCCAGCTGCCTCCTTTTCTCATTTCAATAATAATGGTTCATAAGAAGCAGGCTTTGCTCCCCTCTTTAATTAGCCTCTCCCGGGTGTATGGAGTTTGTGTCGGGTTAGTTGGGGGGAGAAACAGCAAGTGAACAGCCCCCAGCGTTTCCCCACGACTCGGCTGACTTCAGGAAGGTGTTTTGATCGGTGCCTGGTTAAACACTGCCGCAGCCAGCCGCACATCCGCGTCGACTTCCATCCGAGACATCTTTAGCTCCCTGGCACAGCAGAGAAGCCTCTCCTCCTCCCCGGTGAACGTTAACATAGGAGAAAAACCAGAAAGTGATAATTACAGAGCAACGGTAATTATTAAATAGAGCCCAATTATAGTCAAGTTACAGTGTAATCAGCGTGGGAGGGGAGCAGAGCTCCCGTATCTCCAAGGTCGATGCTTGGATTTTTGTGGGGAAGCGCTGATAAGACTCAACTTCATTTATCACAGAATGGTTGGGGTTGGAAGGGACCTTAGAGATCATCTAGTTCCAACCCCCTGCCCCGGGCAGGGACACCTTCCACTAGAAGAATTTATGTTTATAACCAGGTTGCTGTCTTGCCTGACTTTGCTTCCAAATTGGAAACATCAGCTGCTCTTCCCGTCAGGCTGGGGTTTGTCTCCGAGGAAAGCGGCACAGGGCAGGGACGAGGGCTGGGCGAGGGTCTCCGAGGAAAGCGGCACAGGGCAGGGACGAGGGCTGGGCGAGGGTCTCCGAGGAAAGCGTCTCCGGGCAGGGACGAGGGCTGGGCGAGGGTCTCTGAGGAAAGGGGCTCCAGGCAGGGATGAGGGCTGGGCGAGGGTCTCCGAGGAAAGCGGCTCCGGGCAGGGACGAGGGCTGGGCGAGGGTCTCCGAGGAAAGCGGCACAGGGCAGGGATGAGGGCTGGGCGAGGGTCTCCGAGGAAAGCGGCTCCGGGCAGGGACGAGGGTCTCCGAGGAAAGCGGCTCTGGGCAGGGATGAGGGCTGGGTGAGGGTCTCCAGCTGCTTGAAGGAGCCCCGTAGAAGCTCTTGTGCAATCTCTGCTCTGGTTTTCTCCATCTATCTGGTAATTTTGAGCAACCAGGTAGCTAAGGGGGGAGAGGCAGAAGGGATTAACCCCCCCTGAGGAGGATTTTGGGAGGGCAAGACCCACACCAGCGTGGGGACGGCTCCGATGTACCAGCCGTGTCCCCTCGGACCGGTCTGCGTGTCCCTCGCAGCGCATGGAGCACCTAAAGGAGCCCTGACATGGTTTTTTTCTGCTTCTAGGAGAGAAGTAATGAGGATCATTGTTTACCTCGGAGCATATCCCTAACGAACGGCGCGGTTCATTTCCATCGCCCTTGCTCCCACCATCTCTGTCGTTCCGAGCAGCGCTGGGGACCCTCGCACAGAGCTGGGGGACAGGTGACACCCAGCCCCTGTTTCAGTTCTGAGCGATGTTCTTGAGACCCCAACTCTTTGAAAAACTGTCACCTGGGGCCAATTACCCCCCAGGATTTCTGCATTAAGGGAGGAATGCCAAACTGGGGGAATAGTTAGAAATGTGGAGCACCTGTGTTATTAGCTTCACCTGGTGCTCCCGAAACAGCCCTAAATCTCCCGTGACTCACCCCAAAACTCCCTCTCAGCATCACAGCCTGCTTCTGGCTGCTTCGTGCCATGGTATCCCTAAAAAAGAAGACAAAATGGCTAAAAAAAAAAAACCTCTGGAGGAATCTGCGATGACGGAAAAGCGGTAGTTTTTATTTCTAACTGTCAGAGAGTTGCGTTATAGGAACGTGGAGCTAAGGAAACCGGGCGAGAAGAAGACATCCCAACTTCACAGCTCTTCTGGGTGAGATCCGCTCCAGCCCAGCATCACGCAGGGTTGGTTTGGTTGGTTGTTTTGGGGTTTGGTTTTTTTTGTTTGGTTTGGTTTTTGGGGGTTTTTTTGTTTGGTTTGTTTGTTTTTTGGGTTTGTTTTTTTTTTTGTTT
>WKFP01014036.1:54988-86338 GCA_011057875.1 Pterocles orientalis
GGGGGGACACACACCACACCTGGAATACGGGGCGGACACACACACACACACACACACCAGACCCTCCAGCTGGTCACTGGTGGTGCGTAGTTACACCTCCAGGCTTCTCCCCCTTGACAGGCTGCGTTCGCCCTCTGCTCACCTCCTGCCTGAAGGCTTTTCGGAAGCCACTGTGGCTACTGGGGGCAAAGGCACGTCCGGGGACGCAGCTGACTACCGCAGGCATCCCGTTCTCGCAGGTCGCGTTCTTCTCGGCGTCCACGTTGAGGTGGTTGCCCAGTTTGCAGCTGGAGACGTGAGCCTCGTTCCCGCTGCAGTCCATCGAGTAAGGCCAGTAGTGCTGCTTCCTTCTGCTGGCAAACATCCTCGGAGGATTAAAAGAGAAGGGGGAAAATTAAAGTTAGAAATGCAAAAAAAAAAAAAAAAAAAAAAAAAAAAAAAAAAATCAAGGCACAGAGGAGCCAACGCCCCGCTGAGATCTTGACGTGGCTTTGTGAGATCCCTGAGCTGCTCCGGATTCCCGGACCAGCTGCCACGCAGCCCTGGCGATCCGAGGACCGGCTGGGATAAAGGTGAGGTGGGTGGAACCGGCTGGGAGGGGGATCACCGATTGTGATCACCCTGGGGGACAGAGGGGCTGAACAGGGGCTGGTGGAGGGACAAGGAGCCTTTCAGAGGTTGGTGGTCTGAAACTAAACTGGGAAAGTCAAGGTTTTCCCAGCGGATGCCCTTGGTGGTCCCGTGTGGGCTGATCTGCAGGGTGGCAGGTGCTCGAGGGACAATTTTTATCCCTCCTGCTCGCTGGGCTTCACCGTTGTCCGGGCTCAGATGGCTCGCAGCCACGGGCTGATCCCTTCTGGAACCAGATTCCTCTGGGGTGAGGTTAGGGCCAAGTACGGCCGGGCTGGAGATGGAGATGCTGTTCATCATGTGAACGGGGAGCAAACGCTGCGCTGGAACGGGCGGAGGATGGAACAGGGCTGGGAGCTACCCCACCGAGCAGTGACCGCCTGGCCCGTGGGTAAAACACCGGCTGCCAAACACCACGGCTGGCAAACCAGACCCTGGATCAATGGAAAATTAACGGCAAAGAGGAAGGGGGAGTAAAAATTTAAATAATAAGAAACAAAAAGTAAAAACAGGGAGGATGCAGGCAGAAAGAAAGCGCCCGCCCCTTCTCAGCTAGAATATCTGGTTCAATCTGGGCCAAACCTTAAGGATTTTTCTTCTTTTTTTTAATTAAACTACCCAGGATGCTACATATCCACCAAAACTCGGAAGCCCAGCACCGAGGTCCCAGTTGAACGTTAACCGCTCTCGTGGAGCACAGAGCGACGGGGCAGGTTCAGGCACACGGCGGAAAGCACCTGGCGATGCTGCGTGCCGTGCCGCCGCTCCATCCCCTCCCAGCACCAGCCAGCTTCGCCCCACCACCCTTCCAGTCTGGAAGCGAGAACCCGAAGGAGAGCCCTCCACAGCCACGTGCAGAGAGCTCCCGAACCCCAAAGCAGACCAGCAACACAGCCTGTCTTGGAGAAGCAATGACGGGGATGCCTTAGAATAGCAAACAATGACCTCATCCTGGAAATTTCATCGGGCGTTAACATCTGGTTGGTATTAACAGCCCTCGCTAGGCTGGGGAGAAATAGCCACAGAAGGTCCCAGCTCATTTCCACAGACCGAACGTACAGAAAAAAGCAGAATGCGGATGACCTTCAGAGATAGAAACTCGGGGCATTCTTGTTATTTCCTTTTTTTAACACAGAAAGGGTGCAACCCACCTCCCCCCGGCCGTGGTGTAACGCAACAGCAGCGCTGCTCAGCTTGGCGTTGTGCCGCGGGAGTTTGGCCAATTCTAGGTCAAGTTGGAGCCCAGACCATGTCGACTGGCCAGGAGAGACGGACCTTCACCACATAAGCTTTAAACAAAGGCAGAGGTTAAACCCGAGGGCTGTGGCTGAAGGAACCTTGCTCTTAGAGAGCTCAGGGAGCAGAAAACAAATCATTGCACACATCCATGCCGGGAAAAGTCACCCCTAAGACAACAGAAGCTGTGAGCTCTTCTCCAGGGCTGTGAGCATAAAGTTTCTACCCTTGAGAAATTCTCTAAGCATTTACTGGAGCGAAGACGTTTGCCATCTTCAGCCTCAGGGAGGCAGAGGAGAAGCCATTAATCCCACTCTGCTTTCCCAACCAGAGCGGGAGCTGGGAGGAGGAGAGAACAAGCACTGCCTATATAAAATCACTTTGAAGAATGAACAAGAACATGGAAACAACATCGAGATTTGTTTTGTTTCCTAACATAAATCCTGCTGTCGACTGCAGAGCCTAAGTTACATTGAAGAATAAAACCCTGGCACCGGGACAAGGATGAACTAAGTTGTTTTCTTTCAAGCGAGATCCATCTGCAAATCATTTCGCCTCCCACCGCTGTGCAGGAGCAGAGCATCAGCAGCTCAGCACGGAGAGCTGCAGTTTGCGGGGAGCGGGGCTGGTGGGGATGTGGGATGGGGGCACTCGCAGCCGGGACCAGCAGAAACCCCGATTCCAGCCCATCGCCCGGCTGCGGAGAGCAGGAAAGAATTTTGGGAGCATGGTATTTACAAACCAGGGAGAGCAAAGCCTGAGAAGTGATAAGAACGTTTCTGAGGCTTCGCACCCACGTGGAAAGAGGGGTTAGCCCAAGGGACCAGCCAGAGATGAACTCTTCCCACCCCAAGAGAGGACGTGACCAGAAAGCACGCGGGACAAAGCATTTCATGGCCCGGGCGAGCCAGTTACGGCCGTTATCCTTCCAGCACCTCCATCACAAAGATCACTGGTGAAGTTCCCAGCCCGTAACTGGGAGAGCTTTCCCTCACCAGCAACGCTGGGTGGACGCGATGCGTCTGCCAGTAACGCAAAGCACGAAGGCAAACGCCCCAAGAAAGAACAAAGCTTTTAAACTCTGCTAACCCAACCAAGCTGCCTAGCTGACAGTCTTACAAGTCTCTCCTTTCCTAGAAAATGACATCCCATCCTCTTCCCATCTGGGATAATATTCAGCATCATCGTGCAGGAGCCCAGCAAGCCGTTCCTGCTCGCAGGAAAGGTGAGGGAGGACTTAGGGCACTGCTCGAGCAACGTGTCCGGGTCGGCAGCAGCCCTCTCCCGGGCTGGTATTTGTAAGCACAGCATATTCCTCGCTCCGGTGAATGGGATTTTCAACATCGCTGAACAACTGCGCCTCAGTTTTTCCATCTCAACGTGTACTATTGCAAAAGGCAGGACGATTACCAAGCGCTCCTTTTATTTAAGGCAGATGGCTCCAGCTGTTAATGCTTTTCTTGGAAACTCCGACAAGCAGGAAAAACTCTACTTTGTCTTTCTAGATGTCATTTATTCTGTCCTCCCGCTCCGATGCAGGGGATGGGAAGCTCAGAGCTGAGTTGGAGGTTGTACTGGTGGGAGCAAACACTCCTCTAACTGGTGTCCAGGGCAAAACGCGGGGCTGCCTGGTGGCAACTGTTAATTCACTGCTCACCCCCCTGGGAAGCCTGGACACAGGATTCCACTCGGGTTCATTTATTTTCTATTCTTTGTGCTGCTAGGTGGCTTTCTGCTGCTCCAACCCAAGGACCTTTTCAATTGATCACAATCTCGTTAATGAAAGAAATGAAAGGTGGCCAGCCAGCTCCAGGGGAGCGTTCAGAAATAGCAACAGGCAGGAAAACCACGGCTCCTGCCTGAGAATTCACTTCTCCCCCCAACTGGTTGACTCCACAGGTCACAGCGTAGGAAAGAAACGAGACAGAATTTCACTTGAACTCTTTTGCGTCTGTTTTAGGGTGTTATTTCTAGGGATTGGTGTAGGAAGAACCATGGCTGTGATGAAGGCTGGTGACAAAAGCTAAAGCGACGACAACAAAAAAGCCCAGAGCTCCTGGCTTTCAAGAACCAGGAAACCCAGCCTGAACCCATCCCATACCCAGCATCCTCTCGACGGATCGCTATTTTCTTCCCTCGTTTTAAAGCAATCTAAGATGACAGGAAGAAAAAGCAGCGCTGAAATCACAACTGCCCCAAACTGCATCCTTCTCCCAGCACCGTCCTGGATGCACGGCAGAGGCAGCGCTGGGATGTGCCGCTCGGGGTTTAGCTCAGCTCAGAGCAGGGACAGAGCACACAGCTGGAGACAGCTGGCAGCTCTGGGGAATTCCCAGTGCCAAAGGAGCTGAGCTGGGGATGCCAACAGCGGGAGATTTACAACCCCTGGGCAGCCAGCTCCTTGGGGGTGATGTGGCAGCTGGACAGCCAGGGATGGTGAGCCTCTGGGATGCCAGAGCAGCTGGTGGAGGCGGGTAAACATGGCACGAGAGGTGCGAGACCAGGAACGGCGTGCCGGAGTGGGAAGGAGGAACCTGGGCAACGAAGCACAAAGACCTGTTTTATCCCAAGATAACTCGGTTGGAGCTTTAGCACATCCCAGCTGTACAGCTGGCTTTCTGCAGAGGGATGGGGGTAAGCGGTCAGATGGGCTCGCAGCTGATGGGTTTGCTGGGAGAGTATCGTCAGTTTGTTCACATCACGCCCTGGACATGACAGAACCTATCGCCCGTGGAGGAAATGGCTATTCTATAGCTGGGGAAAAAAAAAAATTAAAAATTTCTTGGGCTGCCTGTCCACACCTCTTACTATAGGACCGATCAAATCCTACAACCGATACTGCACCCGCAGAACGGTGAGGATCAAACAGCTCTTGCACAAGGAAATGCTTGACATCTCAAATATTTACACAGAAGGAAAAATCTGATCTGAAGGAATGAAGGAGTCGGAGGTTTTCCTACCTCAAGGTCTCCCGTGTCGTTTGACAATTTGCATTTTTGAACAAGGCCCCGAGTGTTCACAGGAACACGCTCGTGTCTCGTACAAAGCTCTGCTCTTACTTGTAGACGTTGGTGTTGTATTTCCTCTCGCTCGGAAATCCAAACATGCCACAGATGACGCGGGAATTTTTCATGGTCCAGTGCTTGTCGCAGATCTGCTTCCAGGTCCCCTCGTCCTTCACCTCCACGTAACCCTCCGTGACAGGCACCCGCTTGCGGTAGGTGGCGAGGATGGCACGGATCCGGATGTCCTCCACCTGGATGTTCATGTTCTGCAAGTGTAAAAGAAAAATGAGCGATGCTGGCTCGCGAGGGTGTGGAGCTTCGAGGCGGGGAACAGAAACCAGCTCTGCTCGGGGTTACGGCTGAAGATAGAACAGAATCGTTAGGGTTGGAAGGGACCTCAAGGATCATCACGTCCAACCACCCAACCAGCACCTAAGAGATGGAGGCAGGAGGGAAGGAAAAGACACAAGAGGGAAGCAAACAAACCTTTCCACCTGGTGCAAACCCCTCCCTCCATCCTGCCAAAGAAGATGCTTTTTCTCATTAAAACAAAACCAAACAAAACCAAAAACAAACCCAACAAAAACCCAAAACACCACGTTATTTTATAAATGTCTACATAACAAATCTCCTTTGCTACTTAAAGTGCTTGTTTCAGAAGCATAATGACCTTAATTTAGTCTCAACGACTTCAGAAGCCAAGCTGAGCTCAGCCCAGCTAGGGCCACCTTACTGGGAACTGGGAGCAGGGAAGGATGCTGGGGTTCCCATCAAGCCCCCGAGCACCCCTTCCCCACCCAGCGCGGGCAGGCACTGGGGAAGCTGGGATCCCGGTGTGCTGACACTGGCATTTCAGCGTTTCCTCAAGCCGGGTTTCTCCTCCAGCTGGAGCGTTCCTCGGGACAGCAAATGAGTCATGAAGGTCGGATGGATTTCACATTTGGAGCCTACGTGAGGACACAGCACAAACAAACCTTGCAGGGACCTGAAGCAAAGGCCGACTGGAAAATATCCGCTGTTGCAAGCAATTACAAATGAGCTCCTGAAAATTTTATAACTTAATTCCAGGAGACCTTTTCTTGTCAAAAAAAAAAATTGCATGGTTCTGCTAACAGTTACGTCAGAGCTGAGGAATCCTCCCCTCCCCTCGCTCAAATTCAATCGCTTGGCAAAGAAAAATGCTCAGAGCTTTAAAGAGACACGGGTCTCTGCTTACGGACCCACGGCACACACAGGTATGGAGGCGGGGATCACGGCGGGGATCACAGCGGGGCATGCAAAGCCCTGCAAACCCCACGTGGTGCATCTGCTCTCCAGGTGCTTCACCGCCACTGATGCAAATCCCAGACCCCGGGCAACCAGAAGCCTCCTTGTGCAAATCCCAGACCCCAGGGCAACCAGAAACCTCCCTGTGCAAATCCCAGACCCCGGGCAACCAGAAACCTCCCTGTGCAAATCCCAGACCCTGGGCAACCAGAAACATCTTTGTGCAAATCCCAGATAACCAGAAACCTCCTTGTGCAAATCCCAGACGCCAGGGCAACCAGAAACCTCCTTGTGCAAATCCCAGATAACCAGAAACCTCCTTGTGCAAATCCCAGACCCTGGGCAACCAGAAACCTCCCTGTGCAAATTGGGCTTCGGTTTTGAGAGCTCTTGTAGCCCTCCAGGAAAAAAAACAAAAAAACAAAAAAACAAACAAAAAAAAAAACCCAAACAAACACAAAACAAAAACCCCAAAACCAAAAAACCACAATATCCAAGCTTCTTCTATCTGAGACACTTTAAGGTGTTCAGACAAAGTGTTTCCTCCAAGAGCAAATTTTTTACACCTCCTGCACGTGGGAATCACTTTGCAATACCAAGAGTTTCTCCTGAATTTGGCCGATTCTCGGGAAATATCGCAAAGCTTTTGGCTACGTGCCGTCAGAAAAGCAGCAGAGCCTTTGTGCACTGAAGCCTCCCCAGGCTGGTTTCCAAAGCCTGCGGTTCCCTTCTCCCCTGCTGCAGTTTATGAAACGTTTCCAGCTCCGCGCGATGGAGAAAGCGCGTTTACCTGGGGCTATAAGCTCGAGCTCCCCAAGAGAGAACCTCGTTTCTCTGCTCCTTCTCACCTTCCCTCGGTTTCTTCACCAGGAAACAAGAGGCAATCAAAGCCCAACGTCCATTTGGAAACAGTTTTGACTGCTGGAGGGATTTGAATAAAAGCCTATTAAAAGGATTAACCCCCAGAACAGCGAGCCAAAGCTTCAAATCGCTCTGGAAAAGCACATGAAAAGATAGTAACCCAGGAGGAAATCTGCACTGACAGCTGAGAAAGTGGGTGAGACAGCCCAAGGGAGGTTTTCCATCTGTGCTGCAGGATACATCCACCCTAGCGAAAGCCCTAAGTAAAGTTTACAACGCGTAGTTACGTCAGTGTCAGCCCTACTATACATTAAAAGAATTAAAATGGAATATTTTTCCCTGACTAGACCCGCCACCAGCAATGTGCTAAAATCCATCCCCAGTTTTCGCTGGACACCCACTTCCATGCTGCTGGAGTCGGAGCGTTCGGAACAAGGTGGGATTTCACATTGAGGACCGCGCTCGGGATGTTTAGCAAGGATGCTGCCTGACTAGCCCCACCTGAATCATGCAAAGCGCCGTTCCAGCTGTGCAACATCTGCCTGCTGCTCCCACCGCTGCAGAACCATTCTTCCCACGTCGCACCTAGTACCCATCCCTCACCCATCGCTATCCTCACCCTGCACCGCCAGAGCTCTTCGCAGAGATGGACGGCGGCGACAAGCCTGAAAAGCCTCCAAGGCAAACAAAAGATGGGCGAAAACCTTCTCAGCCTCTGCAGATTGAGAAATAAGGCGCTGAGAGAGCAAACTGCTTCTCCAAAGGCCACGAGGGCGGAAAATCGCATCCAAGTGTCCTGGGGCCCCAACCCTGACCTCCAGATGATGATCCCTCTGGCAGCAGGGAATATCAGCCAGACCTCTGGCTCTAAAGCACTTCCATTCTCATCAAGCACATTTGATTTTTTTTTTTCCTCCTTTCCATTCTACCAGCCTAGCAGGAGCTGCGTTGCACAAAACCAGAGACGTCGGCTGCCAGCAACAGATGCTGCAGGAAGAGCATCTGAGCAGGGCAACGTGCAGCGATTCTCCCCTGCAGCTTCTGAGCATCTGTATCCTACAGACTGCCAGGCCAGAGGGTGTATTTTCATCTTCAAAACCCCTGGATGGATTTGAGAATCCCTTGCTGTGATTTAGAAAGAAAAAAGGAACCAGCCCACCGAGCCAGAGAAAGGGAGAGAGGAGTCACAAAGTTGCAAGAAAATAAAAACTCTTGGAAAAAGGAAAGCTTGGGAGCGCCGTTAGGGACCTGATGTCTTGCCTGATAGTTTTGCAATTAGTTCGGCAGCTTAGCAAATAAAACCAGGTTACGATATCTGTTTCCAGGAGAGCTCTGGCCACTGCAGGACTGGGGATGCTGGGGTCCCAGTAAAAGGTCCTGGGGTGCCCTGACCCGGTGCGTACCCGTGACCCCACCTGGGGCTCCAGACGCCTGCGTTTCCCACCCCCAGGCTGGGTGTTTGGGCACGTCTCTTCCATTAACCGGCTGGATGGGCTTGTCCTTGCTGGTCATTTCACAGCAGCAAAGATTCGGGTGCAAATTTGAACGGCTTGCCCTTGGACTTGGAAAAAAAACAGTCAGCTGCAGACGCTGGTACAAAGGTCCCACAACACATCTCTCTTCCCCCCGAGATGCTGACAAACACACAAAAAGAAATCCTGCTCTGACTTGGGACTCTGTTTCAGTGAATCCAACTTTTTTTTTTTTTTGGCCTGTATTTGCCAAGGAAGGAAAAAAAAAAAGAGTAAGGAAACTAGCAAGAACTAAGCCATCATTTCATCCCCTCGAGGGTATTTCCACCTTCAGATAGCTATAGCAGACCGGCATGCTGTGACATTTTAATGATCTGTCCGAGAGCAAAACCAACCCGCATCCATTCCCCTTTCAGCTCACAGTAGGTGTAGAGCAGAGAACCATTGATCCAGCAGCTCAAGGGTTTACACCCAGTCTGAACAAACAGCAAAACGCCCGAGAAGAATCCCAATGGCTGCAGACCTCAGCTTGATGCTGGAAAATTAAAGAACAAAAGGAAAAAAATAACTCTACTGTGGGTTTCTCAAGGAGAAGGGGCCGCTAAGAGCTTTCTCCCAGTAACCCTTTGCAGATTTGAATGGTTTCCTCCCATCGCGGAGGTTTTGTTACACTGGGAGCATTCAATAATGCAAACGCAGTATTTTATCTTCCAACGCCAACGTGTGGAGCAGCTGATGGTGAAAACAGACTCCATCTAAAAATCAGAGGCAAACAAAAACCTAATAGCTAGAGCAGACTTTAAAAAAAAAAAAAAACCACCCTCTCTGGTATCTGAGGATCACAAAGCAGGTATCTCCAACCAACCCAGCAGCTGAACACCCACCTGCCGAGCTCCTGCCTCGGGTCTCAAGCAGAAAGCAAAGCCTTCAACCGTATTTCAGGAGCCATGCACTCATTCCAAGAGCAACACTACCTCTAGGAAATAAACCCGGGTCGATTGCACCCCAAATTATAGGTGGGGAGATAGAGGCCAAAGCTGATGGGACATGGTTTGCTCAGGCTGAGCTTGTGGAACGCAAAGTGGGGAGAAAACCACGCATAAGCCCACAGCCCAGCTGCCTCGAAGGGGAAAATGAGGAGTCACCATCCCTGGAGGGGGTCAAGAACCGTGTGGATGTGGTGCTTCGGGACAGGGGTTAGTGGGTTGGGTGGGGTTGGGTTGACAGTTGGACTTGATGATCCTTGAGGTCTTGTCCAACCTTAACAACTTGATGATTCTATGAAAATGCTGATGGAGATTTCTGCCCTCACAGCAGGAGGAGAGACCAAGCCCAGAAAGAGTTAACTCTCACGGCTCACACACAGCAGCCCTCCCATCTCAGCCTTGCGCAATCCCCCTCTCTTTAGGCCAACAGCTGTGCAGAACTGTATGCTTTTTCCTTTTTCTTTTTTTCCTTCCCCTCCAAAAAGTCTTAGAATCCAGCTACGAGCATCACTCACAGCTGGATCCCCAACCTCTCCTTGGATCAGCCCTCGCCTTTGCTTTCTGCTCTGCACAAGGCTGCCCGTTCACGGGATGGTCCCTCCGGGGGGGCTTGCCCATCGCTGCTGGGCTCATCCATCGAGCTGCAAAGCCATCCCCTCCGGCACAAACTCCAGTAAAGGAGGAAGACTTTTCCAACCTTAATAATTCCATGATTCGAAGCAACAAAAATCCTCAGGCATTTTTCTCCTGCTTGAGTTAAGCCTCCCGAGCCTTGAAAGGTGTGAAGAAGCAGAAAGGAAGACAAAGCTGGGTCTGGAGGGCAGGGGGAGGAAACATCCACTCCTAGATTCGATGCTCTGGCTTCCCCATCAACCCGCTTTTCATCGGGACCACTCGGCTGCACATAGCAATATAAAAATCAGAGAGAAGATAAAATAACTCCGTGGCCTGAGGCTGGGGAGATCCTGCTCGGTTCTGCCCCAGATCTCCTGTGGGATTTCAGCCACACAAACTCCTTCCCCGCCTCCATCCTCAGCCCTGCTGGAGAGGGAAGCCAGCGCTGAGCCCATCTCACCTCCGTACAGGGGCTGCACAGCGGCATCTACCCAAAGGAACGATGGGTTTCCAGTTGGGACTCCCAACATCACTACAACACAAATTAGTATAAAAATAAGGAGGAAAAAAAAAAAGTGTCAAACTATCCTGGGCTGGGCTATATTCCCCCCCTGCCTCACCTAGACCCACATCCCAGACCCACATCCCAGACCCACATCGCGGCTCCGCTTCAGCCCCGGACACAAAAACCCGCCGCGAGCCAGCACACTGCGCTGTTACGAAACCAGTGAATCTCCGCTTCGGGAAGCTGGGGCCTGGCCGGAGACAGCAAGAAGAAAGGGGGTTGGTTTGGTTTTTTTTTTTTTTGAGCTTTCACAAAAGGATTCCTGGCTCGGAAAGTTTTCACATGAGCCTCAGCTGCTTTTGTTTCCACTCTCTGAACCAAACGCATCCCCCACGGCTTCAGATCCGATTGCAAAAACCGACACAACTCCCGTAATGTTTTCTTCCACCTTTCGCCATCCGTTTCGTGTTGGCAGAACAATTACACCCAGGTCCTCCTCCGCTGCCCAGGCTCATTGCTACCCATCCTTCTCGCCCCGAGGATGCCCAGTAATCAACGCACGGGGGAGATCCCTTTCCTACAAACCCAGTCGCCGCTCCCCACGCTGCGGGTGCTGCCCTGGTTCTGAAAGCAAGCCAGAGCCACCGGGATCTCAGAGGGGCTCTTCGGAAGAGCATCTTGATGCTCGCTTTGGGCATGCATCCATGCCCCCCGTGATGACACCCAGAAACCAGCTCGAGAAGCGCACGGGGCAGGCGGGTCCGAACACCCCCAGCCACGTGCCGCTCCCCTGCAGCCAGAGAACCTGCTCCAATGCAGGGAGAAGGGCAATGGGAATGAAATTTTGCTTTTCTGTGGTTTTTTATTTTAAAAGCCAGCACCAGGAGAGATGCTGAGGACCGCAGAGCATGACAGCAGAGGTGTTGGGTGGTGGCTCCGGCAGCTGCCCGGTCACCAGGTGATGGCACAAACACACAGCGTAGGCAAAGGCACGCTTCTGACCCTAAATCCGCGGTTTAACAGACACCATACATCTCTGGCTAGTGCACATTCATCACTCTCCCGCTTTAAGATTCCCCATCACCCACTCAAGCTGCTCTTTCCTTCCCTACGCCCAACCTGTCCCCCTGCCCCTCGGATGGAAAACCCACCCACATCAACATCTCTCATTTACAACACAGCTCCACGACTTCTTGGCTTCCCAAACACCGTGACACTAAGGCTACAACCTGGACCAGAAATGATTTTTTTTTTTTTTCCAATGAAGAACACTAAATCTTTCCATGTAGATTTTGTTGATCCCAGAGGTATCTTCCCTCCAGTATTCAAACCCTTCCCTTACTTCCACTGAATTCTCTGCTACCACGTCTTTTCCCCGGAAAAGCTCTGTCCACATATCCATAGGAATGGGTGGAATCTGTTTTGATTTAACATCTGGAGCTGTGTCTGAGTCACTAACAAGGTCCCAGCTGTTAACTAAACACGGTGAAATAGATGCTCTGAGACAAAGACGGGTTTCCTAGGGCAGCCAGCAGCCCCCGGGAACATTCCTCTGGATTGGGCTGCAAGCACTTTTTGTTCTGGGTTTGTGCAGAGCAAAAGGGGACGGGACGAGAGTGCAATTCAGGATGAGGGTCCCGGAGCACGTATAGCGCAGATGACCAACGACAAAAGCCGAGGCCCTTTTCTAAGCCGTGAAATGCTTCACCGGCAGCCTCACGGTTGCCCATGCAAAGCAGGCTCGTGAAAAGCAGCAGAGAAAAGAAAGGCTGGTGACAGAAGCGAGCAGGAGCACTGAACCCTGGAGATGCTTTGGCACCGGTGGGAGGCTCGGCTTAGGATCGGATGCTGCTGTGTCCTGCGTGCATCACGGTCCGAAGGTTTCATTCTCCCTTTCCTTCGCACCCAGCTGTTTTAAAGACAATCTGGATGAGACACCAAATTTATTACCTGACCTCTGCACTGCAAACCAGAACACGATCATCCTGTGTTCTCACGCCTAGTTAAACAGTTTCCTGTCTGGTGTAACAGAGAAAGGGTACGGCACCCAGCACGGCAGCTCCTCAGCCCCTGGGTGCAGCCAGTGCAAGCAGAAGACGAGGTTAACTCTGTCCGCGGAGGAACCGCAGCAGCCCAACAGCAGCCCCGGGGCTCTCCCAGCCCTGCAGCTCCCACCTCCCGGCGAAGGGCCAGCGCCAGCTCCCTGCCCAGCAAACCCAGCGCCCCGACGTGCCGCAAGGCATGACAAAGAAACCACTGAAACCAGCATTTAGAAACACTTCAAAATCATAGCACTAAAGAGACACAGTGGCTCATCCCAACAGCAGCTTCATTAATATTTGTCTGGAGTTAGCTGTGGAGGAGACGCTGAGACCCCTCCTAGACAGCCAGAGCATCAGCATTTAGGTCACACATGGGCTTGTGTTTGGAGGAATAAACATTTACACCAGGGGGAAAGACACTAAAACACTGTTGTCATAACAAACAGGGAAATAAACCTTTTCTTGTCAAACATTCTCAAGAACCAGATGGTAGGGACCCAGCTGGAGTCTGAGATGATGGTGACCGCAGCTCCCCAGGGTATGGAGAGGGCAAGAAGCTGGGTAAGAGGAGATTTACCTGCGCTCCAAGGCTCAGACATGTCCCTGTTCTGCTCCCTGTCTTACACCCTCCATCAGCAGCAGCTCGGCGCTCAGGAGCATTTTATACAACCTCATCCAGAGCCCAACTTAACCAAAAGCCGCTGAGCAGGACTGAGCGATGCCCTTTCCCACCGGTGAAGAAAGCTGGAGAAAATAATCCAACCCACTTCTAACCTGCCACGACCAGAGCCTTTGAGCCACTGGGCTTTGAAGTGAGATTTTTTCAACTTCACGTACACCCAGAAGGGAAAGGAAGGACAGAAATAGCAGCAGAGGCTGGTGTGTTTAGCTAGACCTTGTCTGCCCACCGTCTGGCCAAAGCTGGGGTCCAGTCCGGGTACCAGAGCTATTTGTGAGCCCCTGACGGCTGCAGCAACTCGCTATATTTAGAGGATGTCCTATTTGAAGCCTGCACACCCAGAGGAAGAGGGTGGACAACAAATATTTTGGTAAGGATGTTTTGGGGGGGAGAGGTTAAAAAAAATACCCCTCGTGCATTTATTTAAGAAATATATTAAGGGCAGGAGTTAGTTCCTGTGGTCTTCAAATTGCCGGTCGAGCCAGCGAGGGAGTCGCAGGTGGGTCTGTGCTGAGTTTGGACAAAGTGGCTGCACGTACTGCTCATGGCTCTGTGAGCACACATTAAATCATTTTGATTTCAGAGCTTCTGGCATCCTGCAGAGACAGGAAAACACTGGAGGCTGTGCCCGCATTTCACCTCCAGGCTTCGGCACCGCGTAAAGGAACCATCCAGCAGGTCCCTGCTGCCCACCTGCCCAATTCCAGAGACTCGCGGACTGCGAGACAAGGAGCAACCAACAGTCCTCCTGCACTTCTGCGTGGATCTGATCCTGATCTTTGTACCTTTGGCCGGACATCTCAGGGGAAGGAGGGGGCGGTTCGGGACAGTCTAGATGCACAGATTGAGCCCCCACCTGCCAAACAGATTCATCAAATCATTTTGGTTGGAAAAGACCTTAAAGGTACGTGCTTCCCTGGGGAAGACAGCACATGGCTCCATGTGCTCAGAGATCTTTGGCTAAAGCAGCAGATCCCACTTGTTGTATTTTACAAAGTTCAAATTATTGCAATAATGTGTCTCTCCCCAATTCGAGTCAGCGAGCAGTTCCTGCATCCTCAGATACGCTCCAAACACTTAAAACCAACACGATTGAACTTTTCTTCTCCTCTGAGCTCCCCAGACACCCCTCACAACGTGCCTGCCGCATCGCGCCGCCTACAAGAGTTCCTACGATGAGCGAAGCGGGCACCGTGCTGTGCCATCCTGGTCAGACCCAAGCTGCACATTGATGGGAACTCGAGGGTGCAAAACAGCTTTTACTCCAGGCTGCGGCTAAAACAGAAGGAATGCAAGCCAAAAAAATCCAGCTCCGAGTTAAACAATGGTGGTGTTTGAACAACAGCTTTGGTCCCATCACACAGGACGGGCAGATGCCTCCCTGGAGGATGGATG
The DNA here is from genome assembly GCA_011057875.1 of Pterocles orientalis. Taxonomy (NCBI): domain Eukaryota; kingdom Metazoa; phylum Chordata; class Aves; order Pterocliformes; family Pteroclidae; genus Pterocles; species Pterocles orientalis. The sequence goes on from WKFP01014036.1 coordinate 69,681, forward strand.
CAAGCAGGTTCTGCTCCATTTCCAGCTCCCAACCATCCCCATGGCTGTGGGCAGCCTTGACCTTCCCGTACAATGACTGGGTTAAGCCGTGCTCAGCCACAGCCTGCAGCACCCCCAAAGCACAGCTTTTTATTTTTTAACCCTTTCAGGGCGTGAAGCTTCCTCTCTCAGAGCTGGGGGCTGGAGGAAGGGAGAGAGGATGCGGTACCAGCAGGACACAGCCTTTCTTTTCCCCTCCTGATGCTCCCAGAGGCACACAGGTAATAACAAAGAAGCTCTGCTCTCTCCATTAATGAGAAATTTTCTGTGTATTCAGTCTGCATACTTTAAAGAGGAGGGGGAAAAGCCCCTCTGTGAAACGCACTGGGTGGCGTTACGCTCACGTCAGCGTTGAACAAACACTCCTCTCCCAGCTTTGAAGAAGTGAGCGACTTTTTTCAAAGATTTACTGATGCTAAAGGGGAATCGGGCTAATTCCGACCGGCCAGCAGCCCCCGACAGGGCCGTCCCGCTCTGCACATCCATCACCCTCCAAGAAATAATCCTTTGAACAAGCCCCAAGGCTAAAAAAGCTGCAGCGGCTGCGGAAAATAGCAAGTGAAAAATGATGGGTGTTTCTTTGCCCTTTAGCAAGACACTGATGGATTTCAGACCTGCCTCAAGCTCGGTCCTGGTAGGAGTTAACCTCTTCCTGCCTGTCTCCCATCTTCTTATCCCAGATCATCCATCACTCACCCGAGATGGAGACATTTCGCTTTGGGCTGTGACTTTGTCTTACAGAAGCAAGGGTCAGGCACTGCCCCTTCCCACCAGGGCAGGGAGTGGAAAGGCTCAGGGACAGGAAGAGATATGATGTCACCCTGCAAATATGAGCCGTGACGGGAAAAGACCGGTCTGAGCATATATGTATAAGCCAAGTGGTTTATGGTGATGGAAAATTTCATCCTATACTACTTATCTGCAGCATTTCCAAGCTGGGAAACGGAGGTTCGTACGTGGTCCAACAAAAATAAACTCTGCTCGAGGGCTATCGTGTTGCTTTCAGAAGAGTGCGAACCCTCTGCCTGGCAGATTTGAGGAAGCGTGGCCGGATCGGAGCAAACGTCAATTTGCACAGCCCCTGGGAGCTGGAACCCCGTCAAAATGAAGTCAGATGTTGTCTTATACCTGCTGGCTTTCCATAGTAAATCTTAGCAGCCCCAGTCTTTAAGACACTCTATAAATGAAGAATTCAAGATGGTCCATCCGTGGCTGGCAGCGGGAACACAGAGCTCCCTATTACAGGCGAGGGAAATTCAGGGAATGTTTGGTGATGGGTTAACCGGGCTGCACGAGGGGTGTATTCCCCCTCCATGCTTGCTAGAAAAAAAAAGCAGAACAAAACCGCTCCTACCCCTCCGCAGCTTACACCCCGACACACGAACCTACGTTGAAGCCAGCGCTCGCTCCCGTTAATCCGCTGGCTGTAAAAACATCCGTTTGCAAACAGTCGGATCCATTTGGGAATCGTTAGAGTCGTTACTAAGTGCTGTGGGAAAGCAAGGCTGGAGGGTGTCATCGAACACATCAGCTTAGAGCAGGCGGTTCCGAGTCAAGCCTGCTTTGGGCAGACTGAAACCTCTTCCACTGGAAATATCCCAGTGGGAAATTTGTACTGGTTTAGCTCTGGGGGTGCAATAGCCGAAACCAGTGGGACCAGTGGGGAGACCCGACCACAGCATCGCTCCAGACCCCTCATCTCATTCCAATGAGGAAACATCACTCGGGGAAGCTTTGGGCTACGGATGAAAGAACCCAGCAGATGTTCCCTGTGGTGAACGGTACGCAGAATTCCCAGGCACGTTCGAGAGGGCAAAGACTCCCAACTTGCGTTCACACAAGCCTTTTGACCTCCCCGTCTTGGAGTTTACGACCCTATGAGTAACTCTGCTCATCATCTTTGACTCAAACTATGTCCCGCCAGCTGCTAACGAGATAAAGCAAAGATAAAGGAGAGGAGGAAAGCTGGGAGAGGGGAAAGGAGCTTGAACATCTGACAGCTAGCTGTGACCGAGAAGCACTTCCACGATGGCATGTAAAAAATTTCTAGCACATCACCTTTAGCCTTCATCCTGCTGGAGTGAAACCAGCAGAAAAAGAACCCTCCAGCTGGCAGGGATATAGGAAAAATCAGCCTGGTTTTGTGGGATAGAAGCAACAGTACGGTACCAAGCTGCTCCTAAAATTCAAGCAGCGATAGGGAGGGGAGAAGCACATGCACACAGACACAGAGCTGGGGGTGACAGCAGCCCAGAAGATACCACGCTATCGTCTACCATCAGGACAAAGTCATGGGGACAGTCAGGCTGACAGCTCTCAGCATAGGGCAGGTTCTTAGAAATAAACCTGTTCTTCTATTTCCCTTTTTCTCCTCACCAGTTCAGCATCTTCAGTCACCAGTGCCCCTGAGCAATTGCTGGAACGTTGGCATCAGTGGATGCCCTCATCCATAAATGACTTCCAAGAGCTGCCTGGACACAGGCGATATGATTTCTCTTACACCTAATTCTCCTGTTGGCGAGTCAGGCTTCAACCACATGAACCGCTTCAGTCTCATGGTTCGTTTACTTATCATTTGTGAAGATTAAGCATTCTCGCAGCACCAGCACAAGCCAGCCCTCAATTACCCAACGTGTTCAACGCATTAGTCAACCTCCAGTGCTTAGCTAATGGAAAAGCAAAACCCTCTAAAGCTTTTATGACTAACATCTGAAGCATCTCAGAGGGAAGTGACCTCCGTCTAGACTAAAGCATCTTTTCTTCCAGGCCTGTTTGGAGGATTCACTGTGGCTTTGGGGAAGCGTCTGCCAAAGCCATCGCTGATGTTCCATGATCTCGCCTCATTCCCCGAGCAACACCAGTGCCATTGATGGAGGCAGCCTGGGAGCCTCTGGAAAGCCTCTTTTCCATCCCTAGCCAAGCAAAGCAAGGTCGAGGCGAGGAAGATATTTCAGCTCTCATACCCTCTATCTGCACCCGTGCACAGGAGCACATGAACGTGCCGAACGCTGCCCGCTCACCCGTGCGGTGCTCTTCCCAAAGCCTCCGCAGGGCAACAGAAGGTTTAACCCAAGGTATCTCCCCTTGTCCAACGTGCTGCATGGCACTAACCCCTGATAGGAAAAAGTCTGGGGGAAGAAAATGCCAGGAGGCCCTTCCTACATCAGTGGCTGTGAAATCACCGCTAGAATAATTTTTTTTTGAAGTGATAAAGAAGGCTGCATCCACGGTTTCAGATCATGAACAAAGCCAAGGTTCAGCCACGGAAACCGCACTGTGGTATGCAACGCGCCCTGGATTCTCTCCCTGCTTCAAATAAGATCTGGCTGGGGTTACTGGGTAGGCTCTTTCAATAAATTTTGACCAAGGGCAACCACCGAATTCTCATACTGAAACACCACAGCACATGAAACTCAGTCACCACAAAAACTTCCCAACCTGAAAAGCAACACACACCACATTTATTTTTTTTTCTTTGAAGAGCTCAGCCCAACTTCTTTCCAGCCCAGCGTTCCCCCAGCTCTTTCTTCTGCAGAAATCCAACAAGTCTACTGGAAGGTGAGTCAAGCTTTTTGCTTCTGTCGTTTCCCCACATCTTAACCTCAGCCTAGCAGCCTAACCCAGCCGCAGCCCAGAGCCTCTCCCCCAGTGACCAGCCCACGTTTTCCTCCCTTCAGCTCCTTCCATCACTTCCAGTACTAATCCCCCATGCCCACAAATATTTCTGTGCAGGTATCACGGTTACTTTGCTGTGGCTTAGCCAAACATCTCTTTATATCTTTCCTTATAAATCCGCCCGTTTCAAGCCGTGGTTGTAAGCCCTATTCATCCCCAAAGCCAAGGCTACCTGCTGACCCTTGCTGTCATATCAGAGACCCTTAAACCGCTCCCAGCACCAAAAGGGAGGCATCAGGGGAGAGAAGACTCAATAATTCAGTGCTATGAACCAAAAAAGTCACCCAGATATAGGGGTCTATGAGCACATCACATTTCCCACCTCTCCAAATTCATTCTTAGAAATATAATAAACCAATTTTCAATTCTGAAAAGTGATTCAGAACAGAAGGAATATTTTTTTCTCCTTACTTACGCTATAAAAATCCCTTTCAAATTCTTATTATAACCATAACGCTCTGAACAGCTGAAACTCCAAAGGGAAAGCTGCATCCAGCATCTAGAAGCACCGTCAAGAGTTTGCTTTAACCAGAGCGTGCAGCTGGGGTAACCTGTAATGTCTAGATGCACACATCCCCGTCTGCAGAAGGCTCTTGCAATTCGAAGCAGTTTACCTCTATTTGGTTAAGCAACGAGTTGTCAAACTTGAAGCCAGGGATTCTCTTTTCACTGCAGACCACTCCCACGTCTTCGGTGTGTTTGCAGTCAGTGACTCCCCAGCCATTTGAGGTGCACGCTGCCAGGGTGGTCTCCTTGCCATTACAGTGGACATTGTCCAGCCAAATTTTCCCTGGAGGGCAAAGAAAATAAAACTGAGACTCACAAAGAGGATAAATCTAGATTGCACCGAGAGGAAAGCAAGCAAGGCTGCTGTGCCCTTACTGTGTCGGGGGGGGGGGAGATTATGGCTGAAATAAATTGGAACCAACAGCTGAGGAACATCAACAGCCACCCTCACGCAGCTCTGCCCCACAGCTTTCCTTTTGGCTTATGTGCACGGAAATAAAACACCCCCCACCAGTGGTTCCCTGCTGCAGCCCTGCTCGCGGTGGTACGTGACCTCCTCCAATGACAGCCGCTCAGGAGCACGCGGTGTCACCAGGTCCCCTCGGTTCGGCCGATTGACCTTGTCCTCTCACCTCACTTACCGAATCATTCCGTCTGTATTTAAGGCTTCTCTTTACATCACTTCTCATTTACCAAATCCTCAGGACATCTTTTTGTAGGGGACAGCTCCCCATTTTGATTAAACACTAACTTTTTCAAAGCTGATTTTTACAAAAGCTTTAGCAAACCACCATTGATTGGAACCTCCCGTTCTGTAGGTGCTCCTTGGAAGCCAATTGCCAGATCCCATTTCCAGACTCTAATTACCGCTTGCCCTCCAGCAAGAACTGCACAAACACGCAGATGAGCACGCAGATATATAAAGTGTCTTCACTGCAAGAGTGACCAGGCATTGGAACGGGCTGCCCAGGGCAGCGGTGGAGTCACCATCCCTGGAGGGGGTCAAGAAACATGTCGATGTGGTGCTTGGGGACATGGGTTAGTGGGCTGGGTGGGGTTGGGTTGATGACCCTTAAGGTCTTTTCCAACCTTAATGACTCTCTGATTCTATATATATTACATTTCAACAAGTCAGGCCCCTCAGAACTCACTTCTAAGCTGAGCAGACAAAAATCAATAGGTGTCACCTCCAAGCTTTACATCACCTTTTCCCAGGAGCAGCCAAGACCAAAAGACCCAACAGCATCTCCAAGATCCTCCCTTCCAAAGTGCCTGTCTTCCCTTCGGAAACGGGCTGGGCATATGCTGCTCCCTGGGATTTGCCCCCTAAACCGCAGGGAACAAGCACTAACAGGCAATTCCCATCTTTTCGGATCCCAAACGCTTTGCTTGTCTGAAGAGCAACACATCCTTCGGACACAAGGGGTTGCCTGACCTCCAGAGCCAGGAGATTGTGTCTACGTCCCGTGGCTGTCCCAGCTTTGCTCCAGCAGCCCCAACAGGTTCAGCTGGTTAATCCCCAGACCATGGACCTGCCAGCACCCTCCATCCTCCCTAAAAAAGCAGCGAGAGCTCCTGCAAAGCCTGGCTCGGGGGTCTGAGGAGGGCACGACACCCCTGCGGCAGGATTTACCCAGAGAGAACACTCGCTCCCGCTCCATCCCAGCCATCTGCTCCTGGTTTGTTTTCAAATGTCACGGCCGCTTTCTCACTCAAGTCTCCTACACTACCCCAAGAGCCAAAATCCACAGCTTGGGACAACATTCGAGGTTTCCCATTGCACTGCAGCCACTCGCGAGTTCATAGGCGCGAGCACTGCCGAGCGGTGCTGAGGAACACCCGCAGCACCTTCATCCCTGATCCCAGGGGAAATTATCCCTCTCTGGGCTACATCAGCAACGTGCCGGGCTTCAATGTTTGCAGAAAAAAATTCTCAACGCTTAACTCACAGCACATCAAAAGGCGACAATTAAATCCGTTGAGTTACATCCTGGACGGAGCTATTTTCTCTCCAGCACTGTGATTTTAAGGATCCATTGCTATAACACACAAACATTCACCTTCCCAAGCCTTTCCCCCTCTCTTATTTGGGAATGAGATGCAATAAGGTGCGATCTGCCACGTACAGTTTCAAAGAGCAAGAAAGGATGTACAGTTTGGGGTGAGCCACCAGGAACTTCCAAAAATTCTTCCCAAATTAAATTAAGGTGGGTCGCCCCCCCACATCCCTTCTGTTCTGGGCAAAGGGAAAAAACAAAGTGTCCAAGAGGATTATTACAACTACAGCCCCATACGGGACACAAAGTGAGTTTTATAGGGTAGCCTGCGCCGGTGAACACGATCCGTGTGTTTTTAGGGAGGCTAACAGGGGAACAAATTTGCATGGCATCGCATAGGCAGCCTGCCTAGAGCCTGAACAGCTCTTGGGGAAATGAAGAACAGGAGGAAGGAGTGTTTAGAGGGAAACGGAGCATCTATACACTACGCTTCTAGGCACAGCTTCCCTTTACCAAGCCACATCGGCTGCTGAAGAGCATCCTGCCCTCGTCCAAGCGTCCCCTGCCAGAGTCCACCCACCACCACCTGCTCCTTCAGCTCTTCATCTCATCATCCCTTCACTTGTTAGAGTCAAAACAAGCAAACGTCTGTTATTTAAACCATTTAGTCTAACAGGACCCTGATTTAAAGAGGTGCTGCTTGACCCATTTGCAGGAAATATCGCCCCATCTTAAATCTAATGGATAAATCAAGGATTATTGGGGGTTGGAGAGACAGCAAGCACACCACCATCACTCCGGAGCTCCCTTACCTTCTCCTTTGCCATATTTCGAGCTGGGGAGCCAAGACACCGCCTCCACGTAGCCCAGCTCCCTGCAGACCACGTGCGCGGCGTGGATGGAGAAGTCGTCGTCACACACCGTGCCCCACTCGCCGCTGTAGAACACCTCCACTCTGCCTTCGTTGTGTTTCCTCTTCTGCCCTGCCAGCCGCAGCTGGATCTTGGGGACGTTCGGTGGCCTCGGGGGCGGCTGGTACACTTGCGGGGGTGGCTCAGGGTACCCGGGGAGGTAGGGCCAATCCTGGGCAATGCCCAGCGGGCTCAGGGAGATGAAGAAGAGCGTGATGAAACAGTGGTTATGGGTAAAACCCAGAAAACTTCCCATTTTCAGTGCTCACAGTTCTCAGAGCCAAATCCTCGGCTAGCAGCTGGCGGTCAGTGCAGGTAGGTGCTGTGTGGCCGTCCTGAAATGAAAGAAAAGTTTGGGTGAGGGTGGTAATGACACGGACTCTTGCTTCAGCAGGATATAAAACTACAGAAGAGACTACGTCCGATGCTGAATGTAAAAAATAAAATCAAGTAAATTATTTCTCGGGGGGTGGAGAAACAAAACTGGAAAAAAAAAGAAAAAGAACAACATTAAAACCATTTGTAACTTAAGTTCAACTTGCCAAATAGTTTCAGCTGGAAAATACTTTTTTTTTTTCCGGGGCAAAATTCTACAGGTCACAGGTGCTAGCAACTGATTTTCCTGTTTCAACCCAGTAGTTGAGTGGCTCCAAACCTTGGTTCAAATCCTCCCAGCACAGAACTGAGCCATTCCTCTCCCATACCTCCTTCAATAAAGAAGCCAAAACCATCAATTAAAGAGGGGGAAAACCTGAAAGGCCATGAAATGTATTATAATACGGTCACTAGGGAGGTGTGTACACTGAGGTCCGTCTTCCCAGTAGATGCTAGAAGACTTCTTGCTGTCGCTGCTCATCTGGTTTCATCCGCAGAGGACCAACACGTGCTCCTGCACACCAACTCTTACCTAACCCTGTCTGTCCGACGGAGTGGTGGCTAACGGTCTCCAGGTTTTGGTTGCCAAATCTGGATGGGGATTGACTTGCCATACAAACGCTACACCCTGAAATAAGCTCATCGCTGGAGGTATGAGCCAGCAGCTTGTTGACTCATTAAAGGAATTTCATCCGGATGCTGTGTAGAGGTTAAATCCCTTTTCTGCCCACTTCCCACTCCTGGACTCCCCAGGCACCCAGCACATGGCGGGACGGAGGATTCAATAGTTTCCCAATGAAGCAGTGGGAAAAACCACCCCAGTCCTTCAAAGCTCCATTATTTCCTGGCAACCACCAGAAAGGAGGTAAAAAGAGAAAGACTTGGCTCTGAAACCAGATGTCTAGAAACTAAAATCCTCCAGTATTTTTTTTTCTAGGTCTTAGCTATCCCTAAAATAATGGCCAGAAGATCCCACGGTCATAGGGAGACACAGCAGAACACATCAAGCAGCCTTTCACGCTGCTCAGTGAGGAGATGTCTCAGAAATCCCAGGAAACGAGCCCTGAAATTTAAGAGACATCAGCTCTGACACTGGCCTCAGGGGGGTCACTTCCAGGGCTGTGCCTCAGTTTCCCCTGGTGTTAGGTGCCCAAGGAATGGAAAAATGAAGCAGAAGGCGTGGGGGTTAAAAGCCTGGCTTTGGACATCAGGAAAAGCAAGGGGAGACTTTACGACAGGTCTAACTAAACCAGGGGGCGAGGGGGGAATATGCGGCAAAAAAAAAAAATTCTGGGAAAGTAAACATTTGGATTCAAGGAGCCACATTTTCACATTGGTTTCACAAGATTGAGATTTTGTAAATTTTCATCAGGCAATCAGAGGAATTCTGCTAGGGAAACAAGGTGTGTTTTCAGATTTTTGCAGGTCAGGAGGTGATGCTGAGAGAGAGGAAGAAATGAACTCCTGCCCCACGTCGGAGAGAGCTGGAGGGGGAGAGGGGAAGGAAGCACAACGGCTTTCATGGGGCTGCTCCCCTCCAGCAGCGAAATTTCCCACAGTAAACATCCAGGGCAGGATCCATGCGTTGTGGGGAAATAAAAGGCTCCTGAGTCACAGATGTGCCCAACTCCAATAGCTACCAGCACAGATTTCAAAAGCAACCTCTTACAAGGTTTTTCATGGATACGGGATGGGTTTCAGCCCAGAGGATAAACACATGGGCAGAGCAATTGTCATGAAAAGTACAAAAAAAAGTCAAGTAACCCCCTTAGACCATAACCGAGAATAACAACATCTGGCAGCTATCAGTAAAAAAAACCAAAGGGGGGGGGTGGTCTCACTTCAAGCCTTGCAGAACCACAAGCCTCCTGGTCTTCAGCAAAACCTGGGTTTCAGTCTGGATCTTCTTTAAACATCTGTTTTGACCTGCTTTGTTTGCTGTGGCTGTTTGTTTGCTGCTACTACATCAACTGAATTTCAAAAGCCTCAAGTATTAACCAAAAACTATGTTGGACTAAAACTCTCTCCAAAAGCTAAGATGAGGGGTAGCCGGGCTCTGATGTAGCTGGAAGGTGCACGGTTGGGTTTCTAAAGAAACCATCTAGGCTTTCCCATGGCCATCCAGTGCGCAGAAGGACAGTTTATACATCGCTGGGACCTGCTGAAGCGTCCGGATGGTCTTGCTGGCAGCCACATGGGGGATATTTTGGAAGGTAAAGGCAGATAACGTGGTGAGCAGTCAAGTCCTGGAGGACATCTACCTCCCAAGAGGCGAGGAGCATGCCGGCGCAATGACGGAATACTCTGGGTCGGAGATACTCCAGTAAAGCTCAATAGGAAACCAAATAAGAATATTTTACAGGAGAAAAGGATTAACAGAGTGCATAACCAGCAGGTCAGTGTGTTTCCCTCGCCCCAATCCTGCCAAGGCAAACAGCTCCGTTAACAGAGGTCTTGCGTGAGCAGAGACCGAGCGATAGCTCCGAGCTGCGCAGCCCCAGCCTCCAGGGCTGCTGTCTGTTCAAAGCTCTCGAGTCATTTTACCAAAGGATTTCAGCCAAAAGACACAACAATTTGGGGAAACCATTCCGAGGCAGGATGTAATCGTTCCCAGCTGAGAGCGGTGCTCCCTGAAGTGTTAATTAATAAAGCAGACAGCCCTCTGCAAGGTGCCAGAGCCTTTCCAAAAGTCACAGCACGGGGAGACCTCATGGTCCGCGAGCTGCTGGAGGGAACAGGGGGGTCACAACAGACCAAGATGAGCCAGGGAGAGAATAATTTAGATTATAGCAAACACAGAAGGTGTAATTTTCACTCTTGGCAAAGCCTTGTTGAGTCAGACAACCCAGGAGCCCCAAGAATCCAAAAGGCAACAGTTTGCTTTTGTTCCCCAAAAGTTCAGAGACACTGGGAGTCAGGAGAGACCAAGGAAAAACAAAACAAAACAAAACCAACCCAAAAAAAACCCCAAACAAACACCTTACTGTAGAACTGAAGAAAGGGGAGGATGGGATGGACTGGTAAGGGAGGATGGGATGGACTGGTAAGGGAGGATGGGATGGACTGGTAAGGGAGGATGGGATGGACTGGTAAGGGAGGATGGGATAAAGTTGCCTGAGAGTCCCCTGCTCCAGAGAGGCAAGCCTGACTAGCAAAAAAAGAATTTTAACAAGCCTGTATGAACACAATCCTGCGCTTTCGCCAAGAAAAATGTCTCGGGGCACTCATGTTTTGTGCTCAGGTCATGGAGCATCATAACTCATCTTTGTCAGGATGCTGCGAGGATCAGGAGGGGCTCCTCAAGAGCCCAGGGGAAGGTACTGGAAAAACATCCAGAAATCTCCCTTCTGGTCCCATTCTACCTGCAGAAGGGAATCCCGGAGGAATTCTCCCCGAGATCAGAGCAGCAGCAATCCTGCATGCTTCAGGAGACAACACGGCAGTGTGTGCTAGAAACCGCATTCCGGCTTTTCCTTCAGGTCACATTACCATCTGCTTCAAAATAGTTTTCAGACATCCAGAGACAAAGCTTTCACAGTGTTTGCACCGCCCCAGAAATAAAACCTGCCCATGCCCAGAGGTCTCGTTTATTGAGGCGCTTAAGAGAAACTATTCAGACTCAGTCCCGATGGCAGGAAAAGCAGGATCCAGCGGAATTTGAACACAGGCGTTATTTTAGTATTTCCACGAGAAACAGCAGCCCACGTACGCTGGGGAAAGGGCTCTCAGGTTTTCGTCTCCTACCAAGATTGGTCAGGGGGACAATGGGGAGTTATGGACCAGAGAGGTTCAAGCATCTTCTGGCGGAGGTGGTCCATCCATACCCTCTGGGTCAGTTTTCATCGCAGGACCTGCCTAGAGAACCCATAAAGCAGCACAGATGATTTTATACCACTTCTTTCACCCCCCACAAGTCCTGGATTTATTCTTTCCTGGCTCCTCCTCTCTCCTTAGCTACAAGACACCAGCTATCAAAGAAAACTATCACGGCTCTTCAAGGAGAACACCAACAATTCAGCAACAGGCTCGCTGAAGAGCATTTAAAGCAGCAAAAACACAGACGGCATCAGATAGGAGCCAAGGGCACACGCACAGTCGTGGTGGCATCGTTATAAGCCATAAACCCAAAATTTAATAAGGAAAAGTATCTAAGTAAACCCACTCCTCTGCTGCGGTGACCAAGATTCAGACACATTTTTTCCTCAAGTCTTGAAGGAAGTTTCAGCACATGCTGAACTCCCCGAAAACAAATCTGGGCTTGGGTTTGTGAGAGGTTTGGTTTGCGCTGGCTGTTCCCTTCACTGGAGGGCTCCTTCCCCACGCCTCTCTTTAACAGCCTCCAGATATTAATGACGTAATCCTAAAAGTCTATATTTTGGTCTCCCCATTCAAAAGGATCCAAGACAGAACATTAAAAAGCTGTTGAATAAAGTCAGCGGAGAAGCCAGGAAAATGCTCCAGGTCTCCTGGCTCTCCACGCTGTGCTCCAGCCCATGAGATGATTCTCCATCCCTGCATTAACACACAATTTAAAGCTTTGAGGCGCGTCCCTGCTAGCTGCTGATTCAGCCCCTTCCAGACTCCAGTCTGAAGTCTTGAAGGGAGAAGGTGGACGCAAGGAAACGTGCAACAGTTTCATTTAAAAAAATAATATTGAGCTTTTACTTTTCAGAGAATTCACCAGGTGAAGCTAACGGGCTATCCATCTCCCACACCAAAGCTTGCTCCTACCAGCAAGGATTCCTTTCATAATTCCAACAAGTCATCCAAACGATAGATAAGCTCAGACAAAACCAGAAGCACCAGCTTTCCTGCTCCCATCCTCATCCAAACAAAAGGCAATTCTGGAGTGGCTGATTCGAGTCCTTCGTGACTGGAGATGCAACACTCCATTTGCCTTGGCATCCCTCGGGAGGAAGGGACAATCAGAGTTCTGACCGCGGCTGCCATGCCTGGGTCTCGGCCAGGAGCACCAAACAGTTGGTATTCAGCCACTGGGACCTGCACCGCCTCAACCGTACGCCCTGTGTGTCCAATTCCATGCCCCATCGCCCACAGTGCATTCCTCACGCATCCCATGGTACACCCAGCTGTGGGACAGGGATGGGATTTCCCAGTAGAGTCCTCCAGCCAACGCCAGGGCAATCCACACTGGGACCCTCTCCAGTACTATTGAAATGTTACCGCTCACGGGGGCAAGAGCTCTGATCCTTTCTCCGGTCACCCAAGAGACTCAGCCCTTCTGGGGACTCCCGGAGATTAAATCCCCATTGATTCTAACCCCAGTATAACCCATGAGCGAGAGCCCTCTTGTCCAGACTCTGAAAACACCGAGACATACAAGTCACCGGCAGGGCCAAGCCATCGCAATAAATCCAAATTTATCCATCTCCTCCAAAGCTGGAGGAGCAATCTAAGACCAGTGCTCACCCCAGGGGTTAAGGATTGGACACGGTTAAGTGGAGTGATCAGAAAAACCACCGTCACTCCTAACCCTCTTCCTAGGAACCACCAGACATCCTTTGGATTGACTTCAGCGCAACCAACCGCCTTGGAGAAGAGCCGAACGGCTTCTTGGGATGCTGCTGGGAAAGAGAGAGCAAAGTCCCAGCACGCCCTCTCGCAGCAGGGGTAAAGCTACCGACTCGCCACCACTTCACCAGCAACAACATCTCACTCCAGAGAGAAGCAACGTTATTAAATAATTATTCAAGAACCATCAAACCTACCAACGTGTGCACCCACTTCTTTAGTTCCTCCCAAAAGCTGACCAAGTACGTACCGGCTGGAGCAGAAGGGAGTGTTTGCCAGCTGATGAGGATACAACAGACAGCAAAAAAGTTTTCTCTCAAAAGACAGCTACAAGTGGAACAACAAAAATCAGCATTTGTGGAAGATGCTTAACCAAAGCGCTTTGCATCGTTGTTTGATCAGATCTCCGAGATCCAAGTGTTCAGAAGGACGCCGCTCTCCAAAACGTGCCTGGGGATCAGACGGACACACACAGCATCTTCTCTCCGTGTCCCAGCTGCAATTCAAACACGCTTCAGCTTGGGAAGTTCTTTATTTTCCTTATCTCTTCCCTTTGCCTGGTGTCGGAGGACGAAGACGAATAGAGATGTGAACCATGACAACTCGCGGGCTCCTGGCCAGCACCCGCGGGCTGCTCCACAGACCTTGTGCCATACTCTTAATAGGAAACAGAACGTATTCCCAAATATAGTTCCAAGACAATCAAACAGGAAAAAAAAAAAAAGGATTTTTTTTTTTTGAACCCTGGAGTATAAATTCTTTCATTTGCAGCTAGTGGATGCTGTTTGGACTTAGCAAAAGAGACAGGATTCAACTCTTCTTGTTGTAAACATCCACAACCAGTTCACCAATAAAGACCCTACAGACAGGTGCCACGTCCAGACCCCCAGCTGACACACGCACACAGATTACGTGCATCTCCTAAATTTGAAGAGTATCGGAAAGATTTCTGAGGTCTGTGCTTAGCTTGCAGAAGGACGGCGCTCTCAGCAAAGTGCATCGCTCCTCCGTTAAACCACCCTGCTGAAGACAAGGGCATTGTCCTCTCCTACACCCCATCAACCCTGGTGGCTTTCCCAGGCTGCTGAAACTTCCTGGAAGGTTTTTCCAGAGACTCGCACAGCACCTCCCTGGATTCGACCGGAGAGCAGAGAACCTGAGAGTTATCGGAGCCTCAGCACCACCGGGCTGTATTCAGCTTCCCACTAGTAACTTATTTTTGGGGTGCTTTCCAGCATCATCCTGCACTCAGGACTGAGATCCCACAAAATTCATCCCTGCAGCAACAAGCACCCAGCATACCACGCTGGAGATGCTCCCTCCCTGCTTTGCTATTGCACTAGTTCATCCCAATATTTTATTTTATGTTTTCTAACTGCTCTTTAGCTTCCAACCAAGGAAATTCCACCCCTGTGGGTTGTTCAGTACAGGTGAAATTAAACCAGCAAGTAGGAACCCTGAAGCAATGATTTTCAGCCCCTGCTCAGTCCAGATTCAAAAGCACTGCAGCATCATCTTCACGAGCTGGTTAGAGAGATGCTAAATAAATTTTCCCAAACAGCTAAACTGTATTTATATCTATTTATATAAACTTTTTTTATAGTTTTCTAAACTATCTTGGTCTTTAGATCTGTTTTCACCCACACCCAGTAACATCTGCTTAAGCTAAACAAAAAAATCAATCAGCAAGAAGGCAGAGCTGTTTGTGCGGATGCTGAGGAACCAGAACTCGGGGCTAGGATCCCTGCAGAGGGGAACATCCCACGTTTCCGTGCTGCAGCTTCTCAGGTGGATACCACCACATATCCTGGAGATATCCTGAAAACTACCGATTGCTGCACGATAAAATAGCCGGGAGAAACTGGCTGGTGGGCTGAGGGCTGCGAGTTCCAAGCAGCAACAGCAAAGGGACACAAGCGCTCTGCACCTTCTGCCAACGGGAAACATCTGCCCCGAAGCTTTTCCCTCTGAAAGAGCAGAGTTATTGGGAGAGGAGAATTTAAACTGGTAACATTTACACAATGATTATGGCATGTACTGCAGCTTTCTGGTCTCAATCAAGCACATTTTAATAATATTCCCAAAAATGCATTGTCTGAACTTGCAGACAGTTTGCAACACGTCTTTTTTTTTATTTCATCTCTGCATGCCTGCGAGCAAGCAAGGGGAGAAAAATCCTTAACTTGGTCACAACATCTTTGCAAAGCTCTGAATATCCGTCTCATCCCACCCCTGCCAAATCCAGTCTCGGGGGGACAGGAATTAGAAGCAACATCTCCTTTCACCCCAGCCTGTGATGTCTAAACATCGTCCTTCCTAACAAAGCGATGGGAGAGGAAGAAAAGACGTTCGAAGAGAAAAGAGAAGAAGTGAAATCAAACTCTCAGCCCCTTCGTCTCCAGCCCCGGTTCTGGCGTGCAGCCCTGGCGGGACCCAGTTTACCTTGGAGTTAGTGGTGGGCTGTGCTGGGGGTGACCTCCGCCTCGTCGTGCTTCATGAAGTTCTTTCTTCTGGGCTGAGTGGTCCCCTCTGCGCTGGGAAAAATATCCCGCAGCCGGAGAAATACGCTGCAAGAAGCTGCTGCTGCTTCCTGGCAAATTTCACTAGGCTCGGGCAAGCAAACCCCTCCCAAGACCCAGCCCCTTCAGCCGCAGCTCCAGCGGGTGATATCATGGGCTCGTCTGTAATCTGAGCGAGGACTGCGAACAGAAGAGAAACGGGGGAAATCCAGCCAGGAAAGAAGGGGGTTAGGACTGTGGATGCTGGCTCAGGATGTTCCTAGAGAATAAACCCCGAGAGTCGTACCGATGCCAGTGTTCAGTAACAGAGGGGATCCCAGCAGAGCCTCACCCGCTGAAGCATCTTCACACTCACACCTCCTTCTATAGCGCCCAGACTTTGCAGCATGCCAGCTCCCCAGCCACTCGAGGTGTCACCTTAACCCTTCAGCATCCAGCAGCTGCTTTTCCAGCTGCTCGACACTCTTCAAGCTCAACTCCAGCAGCTCAAACCACACACTTAAAAAAAAATTAAGAAAATCATCTAAATCTGCAGCAACTCCCTACTCCTTGACATCCCGAGGACTAACCAGATACTAAAAGCAATCCTTCATTAAAAAAAACCCACAAAAGGCCAATCAAAAATCCTGACCTCTGCCTTGTCAGAAAATTCAGAGCATCTGTGGGGTGAAAGGCTAGGAGTGAAAAAGTGACAGTGGTCCGAGCTGGTTGAAACAGTTCTTCTATCAACAAGTAAATCAATTCCACATTATTCAACTGTAAACTTCTGCAGGTTTTTTTCAGCTGCAAGGGGGTTTGTATTTTTAAAGTTTGTATTTTTTTATTTTCATTTAGATTTTTAATGCATTATAACAATTCCATTCCCTTCCATTTTCTGTAACCGTGAAAACAAGAAGAAAAGTGGCTTTCAAATCTCTCTTGCAGAGAAAACCTTGAAATCTTGTCTTCTGACCCAGTTTTAGCCAGCAACGCATACTGAAGCGTCAGCATTTCCCAAAGAATGGAAATTTATCTGCTTACCAGCTTGGACATTGGGTATTTAAATCTACGTTCAATGGGTTTTCCAAACAAGTCAGCAGAAAGTTGATAGGCACAGAAAGAAC
>WKFP01014036.1:89082-111818 GCA_011057875.1 Pterocles orientalis
GAGGATGGGATGGACTGGTAAGGGAGGATGGGATGGACTGGTAAGGGAGGATGGGATGGACTGGTAAGGGAGGATGGGATGGACTGGTAAGGGAGGATGGGATGGACTGGTAAGGGAGGATGGGATAAAGTTGCCTGAGAGTCCCCTGCTCCACAGAGGCAAGCCTGACTAGCAAAAAAAGAATTTTAACAAGCCTGTATGAACACAATCCTGCGCTTTCGCCAAGAAAAATGTCTCGGGGCACACATGTTTTGTGCTCAGGTCATGGAGCATCATAACTCATCTTTGTCAGGATGCTGCGAGGATCAGGAGGGGCTCCTCGAGAGCCCAGGGGAAGGCACTGGAAAAACATCCAGTAATCTCCCTTCTGGTCCCATTCTACCTGCAGAAGGGAATCCCAGAGGAATTCTCCCCGAGATCAGAGCAGCAGCAATCCTGCATGCTTCAGGAGACAACACGGCAGTGTGTGCTAGAAACCGCATTCCGGCTTTTCCTTCAGGTCACATTACCATCTGCTTCAAAATAGTTTTCAGACATCCAGAGACAAAGCTTTCACAGTGTTTGCACCGCCCCAGAAATAAAACCTGCCCATGCCCAGAGGTCTCGTTTATTGAGGCGCTTCAGAGAAACTATTCAGACTCAGTCCCGATGGCAGGAAAAGCAGGATCCAGCGGAATTTGAACACAGGCGTTATTTTAGTATTTCCACGAGAAACAGCAGCCCACGTACGCTGGGGAAAGGGCTCTCAGGTTTTCGTCTCCTACCAAGATTGGTCAGGGGGACCAGAGAGGTTCAAGCATCTTCTGGCGGAGGTGGTCCATCCATACCCTCTGGGTCAGTTTTCATCGCAGGACCTGCCTAGAGAACCCATAAAGCAGCACAGATGATTTTATACCACTTCTTTCGCCCCCCACAAGTCCTGGATTTATTCTTTCCTGACTCCTCCTCTCTCCTTAGCTACAAGACACCAGCTATCAAAGAAAACTATCGCGGCTCTTCAAGGAGAACACCAACAATTCAGCAACAGGCTGGCTGAAGAGCATTTAAAGCAGCAAAAACACAGACGGCATCAGATAGGAGCCAAGGGCACACGCACAGTCGTGGTGGCATCGTTATAAGCCATAAACCCAAAATTTAATAAGGAAAAATATCTAAGTAAACCCACTCCTCTGCTGCTGTGACCAAGATTCAGACACATTTTTTCCTCAAGTCTTGAAGGAAGTTGCAGCACATGCTGAACTCCCCGAGAACAAATCTGGGCTTGGGTTTGCGCGAGGTTTGGTTTGCGCTGGCTGTTCCCTTCACTGGAGGGCTCCTTCCCCACGCCTCTCTTTAACAGCCTCCAGATATTAATGACGTAATCCTAAAAGTCTATATTTTGGTCTCCCCATTCAAAAGGATCCAAGACAGAACATTAAAAAGCTGTTGAATAAAGTCAGTGGAGAAGCCAGGAAAACGCTCCAGGTCTCCTGGCTCTCCATGCTGAGCTCCAGCCCATGAGATGATTCTCCATCCCTGCATTAACACACAATTTAAAGCTTTGAGGCGTGTCCCTGCTAGCTGCTGACTCAGCCCTTTCCAGACTCCAGTCTGAAGTCTTGAAGGGAGAAGGTGGACGCAAGGAAACGTGCAACAGTTTCGTTTAAAAAAATAATATTGAGCTTTTACTTTTCAGAGAATTCACCAGGTGAAGCTAACGGGCTATCCATCTCCCACACCAAAGCTTGCTCCTCCCAGCAAGGATTCCTAATTCCAACAAGTCATCCAAACGATGGATAAGCTCAGACAAAACCAGAACACCAGCTTTCCTGCTCCCATCCTCATCCAGACAACAAAAGGCAATTCTGGAGTGGCTGGTTCGAGTCCTTCGTGACTGGAGATGCAACACTCCGTTTGCCTTGGCATCCCTCGGGAGGAAGGGACAATCAGAGCTCTGACCGTGGCTGCCACGCCTGGGTCTCTGCCAGGAGCACCAAACAGTTGGTATTCAGCCACTGGGACCTGCACCGCCTCAACCGTATGCCCTGTGTGTCCAATTCCACACCCCATCGCCCACAGTGCATTCCTCACGCATCCCATGGTACACCCAGCTGTGGGACAGGGATGGGATTTCCCAGTAGAGTCCTCCAGCCAACGCCAGGGCAATCCACACTGGGTCCCTCTCCAGTACTATTGAAATGTTACCGCTCACGGGGGCGAGAGCTCTGATCCTTTCTCCGGTCACCCAAGAGACTCAGCCCTTCTGGGGACTCTCGGAGATTAAATCCCCATTGATTCTAACCCCAGTATAACCCACAAGCGAGAGCCCTCTTGTCCAGACTCTGAAAACACTGAGACATACAAGTCACCGGCAGGGCCAAGCCATTGCAATAAATCCAAATTTATCCATCTCCTCCAAAGCTGGAGGAGCAATCTAAGACCAGTGCTCACCCCAGGGGTTAAGGATTGGACACGGTTAAGTGGAGCGATCAGAAAAATCACCGTCACTCCTAACCCTCTTCCTAGGAACCACCAGACATCCTTCGGCTTGACTTCAGCGTAACCAACCACCTTGGAGAAGAGCTGAACGGCTCCTTGGGATGCTGCTGGGAAAGAGAGAGCAAAGTCCCAGCACGCCCTCTCGCAGCAGAGGTAAAGCTACAGACTCGCCACCACTTCACCAGCAACAACATCTCACTCCAGAGAGAAGCAACGTTATTAAATAATTGTTAAAGAACCATCAAACCTACCAACGTGTGCACCCACTTCTTTAGTTCCTCCCAAAAGCTGACCAAGTACGTACCAGCTGGAGCAGAAGGGAGTGTTTGCCAGCTGATGAGGATACAACAGACAGCAAAAAAAAAAAAAAGTATATAGCCCAGGAATGTACGCTGCTTGCCATCCCGTGCTATTGAGGTGAGACAAAAGAGAAGCTCTGACGGACAAAGACACTAGGTTAGGAGAGTGAGAAAGAAAAGGCACCTTGCGTGGGTTTTCTCTTAAAAGACAGCTACAAGTGGAACAACAGAAAAATCAGCATTTGTGGAAGATGCTTAACCAAAGCCCTTTGCGTCGTTGTTTGATCAGATCTCCGAGATCCAAGTGTTCAGAAGGACGCCACTCTCCAAAACGTGCCTGGGGATCAGACGGACACACACAGCATCTTCTCTCCGTGTCCCAGCTGCAATTCAAACACGCTTCAGCTTGGGAAGTTCTTTATTTTCCTTATCTCTTCCCTTTGCCTGGTGTCGGAGGACGAAGACGAATAGAGATGTGAACCATGACAACTCGCAGGCTCCTGGCCAGCACCCGCGGGCTGCTCCACAGACCTTGTGCCATACTCTTAATAGGAAACAGAACGTATTCCCAAATATAGTTCCAAGACAATCAAACAGGAAAAAAAAAAAAGATTTTTTTTTTTGAACCCTGGAGTATAAATTCTTTCATTTGCAGCTAGTGGATGCTGTTTGGACTTAGCAAAAGAGACAGGATTCAACTCCTCTTGTCGTAAACATCCACAATCAGTTCACCAATAAAGACCCTACAGACAGGTGCCACGTCCAGACCCCCAGCTGACACACACACACAGATTACGTGCATCTCCTAAATTTGAAGAGTATCAGAAAGATTTCTGAGGTCTGTGCTTAGCTTGCAGAAGGACAGCGCTCTCGGCAAAGTGCATCGCTCCTCCGTTAAACCACCCTGCTGAAGACAAGGGCATTGTCCTCTCCTACACCCCATCAACCCTGGTGGCTTTCCCAGGCTGCTGAAACTTCCTGGAAGGTTTTTCCAGAGACTCGCACAGCACCGCCCTGGATTCGACCGGAGAGCAGAGAACCTGAGAGTTATCGGAGCCTCAGCACCACTGGGCTGTATTCAGCTTCCCACTAGTAACTCATTTTTGGGGTGCTTTCCAGCATCATCCTGCACTCAGGACTGAGATCCCACAAAATTCATCCCTGCAGCACCAAGCACCCAGCATACCACACTGGAGATGCTCCCTCCCTGCTTTGCTATTGCACTAGTTCATGCTAACGTTTCATTTTATGTTTTCTAACTGCTCTTTAACTTCCAACCAAGGAAATTCCACCCCTGTGGGTTGTTCAGTACAGGTGAAATTAAACCAGCAAGTAGGAACCCTAAAGCAATTATTTTCAGCCCCTGCTCAGTCCAGGTTCAAAAGCACTGCAGCATCATCTTCACGAGCTGGTTAGAGAGATGCTAAATAAATTTTCCTACTCTTCTCCCAAACAGCTAAACTGTATTTATATCTATTTATATAAACTTTTTTTTTATAGTTTTCTAAACTATCTTGGTCTTTAGATCTGTTTTCACCCACACCCAGTAACATCTGCTTAAGCTAAACAAAAAATCAATCAGCAAGAAGGCAGAGCTGTTTGTGCGGATGCTCAGGAACCAGAACTCGGGGCTAGGATCCCTGCAGAGGGGAACATCCCACGTTTCCGTGCTGCAGCTTCTCAGGTGGATACCACCGCATATCCTGGAAATATCCTGAAAACTACCGATTGCTGCACGATAAAATAGCCGGGAGAAATTGGCTGGTGGGCTGAGGGCTGCGAGTTCCAAGCAGCAACAGCAAAGGGACAGAACCGCTCTGCACCTTCTGCCAACGGGAAACATCTGCCCCGAAGCCTTTCCCTCTGAAAGAGCAGAGTTATTGGGAGAAGAGAATTTAAACTGGTAACATTTACACAATGACGATGGCATGTACTGCAGCTTTCTGGTCTCAATCAAGCATATTTTAATAATATTCCCAAAAATGCATTGTCTGAACTTGCAGACAGTTTGCAACACGTCTTTTTTTTTTATTTATTTCATCTCTGCATGCCTGTGAGCAAGCAAGGGGAGAAAAATCCTTAACTTGGTCACAACATCTTTGCAAAGCTCTGAATATCCGTCTGATCCCACCCCTGCCAAATCCAGTCTCGGGGGGACAGGAATTAGAAGCAACATCTCCTTTCTCCCCAGCCTGTGATGTCTAAACATCGTCCTTCATAACAAAGCGATGGGAGAGGAAGAAAAGACGTTCGAAGAGAAAAAGAGAAGAAGTGAAATCAAACTCTCAGCCCCTTCGTCTCCAGCCCCCCGGTTCTGGCGTGCAGCCCTGGCGGGACCCGGTTTACCTTGGAGTTAGTGGTGGGCTGTGCTGGGGGTGACCTCTGCCTCGTCGTGCTTCATGAAGTTCTTTCTTCTGGGCTGAGTGGTCCCCTCTGCGCTGGGAAAAATATCCCGCAGCCGGAGAAATACGCTGCAAGAAGCTGCTGCTGCTTCCTGGCAAATTTCACTAGGCTCGGGCAAGCAAACCCCTCCCAAGACCCAGCCCCTTCAGCCGCAGCTCCAGCGGGTGATATCATGGGCTCCTCTGTAATCTGAGCGAGGACTGCGAACAGAAGAGAAATGGGGGAAATCCAGCCAGGAAAGAGGGGGGTTAGGACTGTGGATGCTTGCTCAGAATGTTCCTAGAGAATAAACCCCGAGACTCGTACCGATGCCAGTGTTCAGTAACACAGGGGATCCCAGCAGAGCCTCACCCGCTGAAGCATCTTCACACTCACACCTCCTTCTGTAGCGCCCAGACTTTGCAGCATGCCAGCTCCCCAGCCACTCGAGGTGTCACCTTAACCCTTCAGCATCCAGCAGCTGCTTTTCCAGCTGCTCGACACTCTTCAAGATCAACTCCAGCAGCTCAAACCACACACTTAAAAAAAAAATTAAGAAAATCATCTAAATCTGCAGCAACTCCCTACTCCTTGACATCCCGAGGACTAACCAGATACTAAAAGCAATCCTTCATTAAAAAAAACCCACAAAAGGCCAATCAAAAATCCTGACCTCTGCCTTGTCAGAAAATTCAGAGCATCTGTGGGGTGAAAGGCTAGGAGTGAAAAAGTGACAGTGGTCCGAGCTGGTTGAAACAGTTCTTCTATCAACAAGTAAATCAATTCCACATTATTCGACTGTAAACTTCTGCAGGTTTTTCAGCTACAGGGGGGTCTGTGTTTTTAAAGCCATCCTTTCTTTTCATTTAGATTTTTAATGCATTATAACAATTCCATTCCCTTCCATTTTTTGTAACCGTGAAAACAAGAAGAAAAGTGGCTTTCAAATCTCTCTTGCAGAGAAAACCTTGAAATCTTGTCTTCTGACCCAGTTTTAGCCAGCAACGCATACTGAAGCGTCAGCATTTCCCAAAGAATGGAAATTTATCTGCTTACCAGCTTGGACATTGGGTATTTAAATCTACGTTCAATGGGTTTTCCAAACAAGTCAGCAGAAAGTTGATAGGCACAGAAAGAACCGCAGGAATTCCCAAAAGCTCACTTTTGAGGGAACATCCCCATTTATATCAGGATTTTCCTATTTCCAAAGGACTTTCCAGGGAGCCCTCCCCTAGCACAGGGCTGCTGCCTGCAGCAGGTTGGTCCTGGCTGGTTTCACATCGATTCAAACTAATTAATAGAATTAATGTGAGAAAAGTCCCAAGTGCTTCATCCACATCTCTGGGTACATTTCCAGCAACAGGACGCGTCTGTCAGACTCCCCCCAGGCTTTCCATCACTTCCCAAACACCACCAAGGCATGCCTGCCTCCTGCTCCGAACACAATTCCGTTTTCTCAACCCCAGCCCCAGGAAAAGCAGCATTTGTCCTTTGTTTCAGCTGCTCCGGCACCGATGTGCAGAGCTTCCCCATGCTCTGATGCCACCTTTCATTGCACCGAGCTGGCCACCAGCACGGGAGGAATCGCCAAGGGAAGCTGGTTCGGAAGCGTGACGCAGCCCTGCACAATTTAAGCAAGGTTACAGCTCTTCACTGAGCAAACTGACAACAGCAGAGAGGGTCTCTTGGAAGCAAGGACGAGCAAAAGGTGTTCAGCACAAAGTCTCTCTTGCTCTCCATTTCCCAGGCTCTGCACGTGGACTAGCCTGGTCCAGAACCAAGGGTCCAGCCCAAGGGAATGTCCCCGTTACGGATGGCACAGCAGGCTTTGGGGATGAGACCCACCCCAGAGAGACCACACCAGCAGGGACACGACAACCCAACGCCAACAAGTGGGGAAAGCCTCCTGCAGGCAGCCCCCCAAGGTTAATGGTTAAAGAAATAAAAAAAAAAAATTGGCAGGAGGACAGTTTTTTTCTTGATGGGATATAGAGAATATCAAGATATCAGGACATAAACCCAGGATGCCAGGGAAGCGGAGGGAAGGCACCAGGAGCAGGTTCTGCACACAAGCCCGCAGCGCCCTGACCCTCCCGTACCTGCAACGTTCATGGAAGAGGGGAGATGCTGCAAATTGCAACGAGCATCAGCAGAGCACCACCTCCTGGGTGGCTGAACTCGGGAGCATCAGAGGGAAAAATGTGTCAGAGCAGCAGCTCCCCAGAGCAGAGCTATTTCAGACTGGCAGGAAGCTGGAAGCAGTTTGGCCGGAGGAAGGAATGTATGAGCGTCTGCTGATCAGGGCATGGAGAAACATGACAGCCTGCCGGAGGAATGTTTGCCGAATGCCCGGGTCGGGTAAGGATACAAACAGCAAAATGCCATGCAGGCTTCCAGCTGATGGAAGAGTTTGCTGGTTGCACAAAGAGAAACATTCAGCAGAAGCTCTTCAAGGTAACACATTAGATTCAGGGAATTTGCTGCCCCCTTCGTATTGCAGCTGGTTAAGACCAAAAGAAAAGCATAAAAAAAAAAAATGAGAAAACCTCTCAAAATCATATAGTCTCCGGAAAAAAAAAGTGTTGCTCCAACTGGATTTGCATCAGCTGATTGCACAAACAGATGACCAGGGCAAGCACTTGCCAGGCTCACCGGCCATCCTGTCACCCCTCAACCTCTTTAACCGTCACCGCGTCGCTCTTCGGGCTCTGTGGGGTTTGCTGCCCTTCACCAGGAGGGAAGCACAGACCCACCACCCTGTATCTTATCCTCTCCCCAGCAGTAATCTTTCAGCTTCTTCCAACAACGAGACAGAGATGCACCCTCGTGGGCAGCAATGCCAATTTTTTGCACTCAGTGACTCACACGTACGGATATTTTCTTGCAAAATACTTCTGCAAGCACCAGTTAACAGCTGAATCTGTCTCTTGGCCGTACGCACAGCCACCGTTTCAGGTCCACATCCCTTGCCTACGTGTTTTCTCCTGCATCTGCCCGAGGGACACGCCTTGCCGTATGGACAAGTCAAGACTGGTTTTGGCCAAGTAGTCACAGTCATGGTCCATGCTCCCCCAAATGAGGCACGCACTATTAGGTTCTATAATCTCTCTTCTCCAATTTTCAGTTCTTTTAAAAAGAGAAGGCTCATTGCCTCCCCAAACCTTGTGTTTTCACCCTGTAGACTCTACGGAGCCACGGGTCAACTCGACCTTTCAAATCCACAGAGCAGACACACCGAGCTCCGTAGAGGCTGATCCGAACAGAGATGATCTAGGCGATACCCGAGGAACGGGAGGACCTGTGAGAGCGTTAATGACACGTGGCAACTTTCACACCAATTGGCCCTAGCAGAAAGTTCCTGCAACGTGTAATTGCAGAGCTACAGCCCTGCTCCTGAGCTCGGAGGATGGCTAACAACCACCAGCAACGCTGGAGCAGCAGGTCTATGCATCCCTCAAAACAGGCATACACCAGTTCCTGTCCTCTGGTTAATCCCTACTGGGATTCCTACAATTTCCACATCAGGCGTTTGGCAGTGACCGAACTGACCCCCAGACTCCCATCTCCTGCAGGATGGTTACGAACGGACCATAAACTTGTCTTGCTTCTGTTCAGGGAGGGACCCCTTGCATGACACAGCTTTTTGGAGCCAGGAAAGCTGGAAAAATGAGATTTTCTATAAGAAATAACTTCAGTCCTTTGGGATGTCTCTTTCTCCTCCTCCGCGCACGCTCTAGTCCAACGGTCCATGCAGACAACAACCACACCACGCTCACTTTCCATCACCCGCTTGATTTTCCACCCTTGGCAGGGTCACTCCCTCCAGCCTGCAGGCACCCTCGCTTCTGTTCACATCAGCTCACAAGGGCACAGCTGACCTCAAAGCTCTACAAAAACTTTCCGAAACAACATCTCTGCTCAAGTCCAGACTCCTAGCAAACGGCCCAGCCGAATTGAAGTGCAGATGAGCCTCGTATGAGATCTGCGAGGGACTTCCAGCTCAGTTCGATGCATCCCCCTAGAGAGCAGCGCACCTCCAGCATCCCCCTATCTCAGGGCAAACCAAAGGCTCCTCCACCAAGGTGGGTACAAACCCAAAGCCCCATGAAATACTCGCAGCAGATCCGGTTCTGCAGCAGGCGCAGGGGCTCAGACATGACGTCTGTTCCTGTCCCTGACAGCAGCTGCTCCCGCTCAGCCCCGGGCAGCCCATCCATCTTCCTTGTATTTCTCTCCTTAACCTTTCAAGGAAGAGGTGGGAGCATGCCGGTTAGCGCTGACATCTCCCAACTGGAATGTGAGCTTCTGGCTTTCCTACGCCAAGGAAGGCTCGAGCACAAGGCACTTTGCAGGAGCAATCGCTCGGAGATGCTCGCTGCCTCCGAGCGCTGATTCAAGCAGTCGGCAGCTTCCCCCAAGCCACCTCCTGACAGAAGGCAGGTGGCACGCAGCATCCTGCCAGCATCCCTCCCTGTACAGCCAGGATCCTGACAGATTCCCTCTGTGCAACTCAGCCATCCAGGAGACACATACAGAAGGGTGTAAACAAAGCTTTGCCTCTGAAAAAATGAAAATAAAGTAGATTTCTAGAAAGGAAAAGAGTTTAAGGAATCCATCTTCACCGATTCGAGGCAGTGGCGACACCGTGGGGGCTAATCCCACACATGCAGCAAAATAATTCACAAACTAAAAGCCCAGAAGGAGGGTTGTTGCATTTTTTTCCCCCTATCCTGAGGGATGGCAGAGGTCCTGGAGGCTTACCATCCCGTCCCACTAGATGGCAAGAGTCCCCCTGCTAACAGCACAGCCGCCGCAAGCACAGGCTGCGCCCAGGGGTCAGGAGCCAGAGGCTGACTTCTGGTCCCAAAAAGCAGAGAGCACTGGCCCCCCAGCCAGGCTGCCAGGATTTCTTTTGCTGCGGTTGGAAAGCTACGTCCAGGAGAAAGGGAGGAGAGAGGAGAAGTAGGACTGAATAAGGCCATTTGGCTGTGAAAGGGGGAGGATGCTCGGGACCGCAGCGTTTCAACACATCTGCTCCAACGCCTCTTGTGCTGATTCACTGCGACAGGCTGAGGAACGTGTCCTAACAAGGACATCCTCCGCTAGCGTTCTGTTCTTGGGCAGAAACTCAAACAGTTAGCTCAAGGACAGAAAATTCTTGGTGAGTTTGCAAGAGGGCTCAGTGGATGCAGAAGGGAATCGCTATGGAGGAGATGCGCCGTGCGCCCTTGCGTCTGCTCCCAGCGTTTCATTAACACCCATCACATCCCTGTGATCCGCTGGGAGCTAAGGACTCTCAGCTTTCAGGGCAGGCAATGCCCCAAGAGTCACCCGAGGTTACCGCCTTCCGCTGTTTATTGCTGTCTGCCAAAGTTTGGCCATGGCAACCTAGAAAACACACCTAAAGGGGGAAAAAAAACCCCAGCACTGTTGGAATCTTGTTTGCAAGTCACCAGCAGAAGAGAAACAATGATAAAGTGAGACCTAGGAACAGAAAAACCTCTGCAACCTGTAGGTCCCAGTCCCACCCTGCTCTGCACATCACTTGTAGCAGGCAAGGCAGAGCCAGTAACTTCCAGGACCCTGGAAGGCATCCGAGTCCAGGAGAAGCTGGACGTCACATTTTTGTCATCAGTGGGTTTGCATACTGCCTGGTCCAAGCATGCTGAGCACTCTCTTTGGAAAACCAGGGCTGTGAAAAGCATCTCCAGCAACCCAAACCCCTCACCACCCAGGAGGACATCGCCAGCTCCGTCCCAAGCAGTCTCCCAGCACCACTTTCTACCAACCCAAAGACCTTCGAGCACAAGCAGGTGAGAAAGTCATTGTCGTCCTCCCGTTCTTTAAACAAAGGGAGGGTGACCTGGAAAACAACTCTCCAGCCCAAGTCCCCCGAGCGCTACACACACAGAGGCTGGTGCCCAGGGAGAGGGACACAGCGAGTCCTCACGAGGCTCATTTCAATCGGCTTCATGCGTTATTTAGTAGTAACAATGGCAGAAACAATGGGACGAGAACACGGTGCCCCCGATCAAGCCACGCTATCAAGTCACTGCTATTGACTGTCCCCTTCACCGAGCGCTGCAGGGACAGAAAACCCTTTTGTTTCCAGGAGCTGCAGGGCTGGTGTTCCCGGAGGAGCCACGTGCTTCCTCCCTTCCCCACCCTCCTCTCCATCATACCTCGCCTTTCCCATGGGTGAAACTTCTGTCTCCCAACCGACTTCTTCCATTAGGGGCCACGTTTGGCTTTGTTTGCTTTGGGCATTTGCCATACACAAAAAAAGAAGAGTGATGGGTTTAAGAGGCCGTGAAGACAAAAGCTTCGGTACCATCCGCTTGTCCATTCCAGGTGGCTGGGAGAGGTCAAAGAGCAGCACCTTTGCCTCCCCTCGGAGCTCTTCGGCATGCCTCACCTGGCCTGAACGGAGCTGGAGAAAGGACGAGGGGAACAGGAGGAGCAGAAGAAAGAAAATAAAGCATGTTAATGCAGAAACAGACACAAACAGACAAACATTACCATTGTGAGCTGGGAATCCGAGCCCAGGAACAGGCACCAAGTGAAAACAGGTGTTGCCAAGCCTCTTAGAGGAATCATCTGGCCCCAGTGTTGTTGCTTAGCGTAGTCTCTTTGGAAGAGGCTTGTCCAGGAGTAGGATAGAAAAGCTTCCTTTTTATTTATTTTTATTATTATATTTTAATTTTTATTATTTATTTTTTATTAAATAAATTTTATTTCAATTTCTTTTCACTACGGTCCTTTTCAACCCAGGCCATTCTATGATTTGATTTTTCCCTTTCGTCTGTAGCTGCAAAAAAAGCTGCAAGATTAACACTGTTTTGTCTCCTCGTCAGGAGATGTCAGAAACATCTTCCTCCTCTCCCAGAGCTCCTGCAAACACCCCTGGGGGTCTGGGGGAGAAGGAGACCAAACAAAAAAACCACCCAAACCACCACACACACATATTCTAACCATTGAGACGCTCCAGACAGATTTCAAAAAAAAAAAAAACAAAAAACAAACAAACACTAAGAGCTAAATTTGCAGATATTTGCTGCAGGAGAGCTCCAGCACCAAAAAGCACAGCAGCCTGGTAAATCCAGCCATTGAAGTTTGGCACTTGGCTGATTGCTTTTGAAAACCTCCCTGTGCCTTGGGGGCTTGAAGCTCTTCAAGCAATTAAAGGCGCTCGGTATCTGTCAGCCTCCATACAGCAAAACTGAGCTGGCACAAAGCCCTGGCAGGAAGGGCTCAGGCAGCCCCTGTGCTGAGATCTGCTGCAGAGCACAGGAGGATGGTGTATGGCTCAAACTTTCCCCCAGGACCAGAAAAGCCTCGTTACCCGTTAATCAGCAGCACGTGGAGCACCCCAGAGGAGCTGCCTGCTCCCCAGTCCTACCCCGCAGACCTCCCAGCAGCCAGGCGATGGGAGCGTGGCGATGCCATCGCACAGGCACGTTCTCTGAGCGCACGACAAACCTGGACGTGGGCATATAATCGCGCTGACACACTCAGCACTGTTTTATCGCACTGCCCTGATGGCCAGGCTGGCACTCAAAGCTGCTTTTTATTTTATTTCCTTCTAAAATCCACAAAACTCTACTCTCTTCCCTACCCAACACTCAAGCCCGTCCCAGTCCAGCACTAAAACCACCCCCTGAATAAAGCAAAGGCCAGAGTTTCCAAGGCATCGATGCTCTACTCCTTCCAAAAACACAGACCAAGCAACCTCTTTAGGTCCACAGCCTAGGAATCTGCTGAAAACCCTCTCGACACACTCCCTCCTTTCCAAGCAACAGCACCAACCCCAGGACCTGCTGCTAAACCAGTCCCAGGCAGTTTTAGGTTTGGTTTTCCCCTTCAGTTCCTCACCGCAAACCCCTCCGCACGCTCCCTCCCCTCAGCATCCTACCCCCCTTCAACTGCCCCATGGTTCCACAGCCATGAAAAGCACCATCCCACCCCTTCCCCAACAGGACCAAAAAAACCCTTTAACTTTGAAGCTCCAATACCTCAGAGAAGCAGAAATGTTGCCAAAAAATCCCACCAGGGGAGAGCACAGCACCATCTGTTCTTCCTTCGCCCCTCTTCTCCCTGCCCTTATAGGCTCTGGCTATAACGAGGGTGATGGCTTTCTCCTGAGCATCTTTAGGACCCTTAATTAATTCATCTGCCTCTGCTGTGCCCACTATGCCTGTGCAGATCCAAGGGATTAACCCCAAGCTCGCTGGAGGTAAATAGGGTCCCCGTGCTGCTTCTGCACAGCCTGCTCAACCCCCTGCAGCCCACACCAGGGATGGAGCAGGCAGGAGACCCTGTCGAAAGGAACTCAGCCCCTTCCCCTCGAGAGTTACACCAGGGAAGACACCACACAGCGGAAAACCAGCACAAAGAAATAGAAATGCAAAAAGCAACTTGGGGAAAAAAAAAAAAGGCTGTGAAAGTGAGGATCAATGCCTGGTATTACCATGACAAATTGATCCATGCCCAGGGAGGGGCAGCTGAGCATCTCATGAGATTTCTGAAAGAATTGAAGCCCCAGGCAGATAAGAGGCAGCTGGTTTTAGCTTTGAAGAGAGTGGTCATCCTCACCTCCCTCTGAAGCACCTTGACACCTTATCAAGAGGTTTAGCAGCTGGTATCTAAATGAGGGGGAAAATAGAGATATAAAACCTCTGCACTGTCTTACAGGAATGAAGAAAGCTTGTTTGAATTTGTTTTTTCATGCACTGCTTAGATTTTTAATGAACAGTAGTGGCTCCCACAGCCAGTCTTTGCTGGCAGGATCTTTTTGCCATTCCAGGAGGAAATTGTGTATTGGGTCATCTTTATTCAGTACAAAAAGCAGGACAATACTGCTAGCATCCCGGAGCAGAAAAAAGTCAAAAGGAAAAACAACAGCGAAATAGAGACACTGTGTATGTGGAAAGCTTCCTGCCCATTCGTGCCCCCTTGTCCTCATCACTTTCTCCCCACCATTCATCATCTTATCTTTCTTCCCCTTTCAAACACTCCTGCTTCGTGATGCTGTTAACAAATAAATTTTAAAGTTACACATTAAGATGGTTTTCTCTCCTTTTCAAGCATTCTCTTAAGAGCATCACTATCAAAAAAATGCTGCAGCATCGAAAAGGAAATTCTATTTTAGGTTTGAAACATTCTCCCTTCAACTTTTTCCATGTTTTTATCACGTTCATAAGTTTCTACTGGCCTTTTTTGGGGGGGTTGGGTTTTTTTCTTTGCTTGCATTTGAGACATTATCTCTCCTGTGAAGAGATGCTTGGCCTCTGCCTGGATTTTGCCAAGTCACACCCTGATACTTCCTCTCCCCTTTACCGCTAACGTCAGCCCTCGTCCAAAGGGGGCTGCGTTATCTGAGCAGGCAAGTAGAGGCTCTGCACTCCGATCCAGGCATCTCAGAACCAGGAAGCACAGGCTCTGTAACAATCAGCAGTGTCAGTTTTCCGATAAGAATTATCAGCCTACAAGTGCAAGAAGTTTGTGCATCAGAAGTGAGAGGTGCGTTATCTCAGCAGGCACTCGGATGCTGCTCAAAAAAAGAGCAAAAGGCAAAGCAGAGTCGCAGCTGGTGAAGTGCTCAGATTTGTCAGGTATAAAAAAAATCCTTTCTAAAAGGGAGACACTTATTTCGGAACATTCAGTTAAAGAGCCTGTTGCCATTTCAAAATTTCACTGCGTATCTCGTTAATTCTTACAGCTAGCAGGCAGTGGATGGAAGGAGCAGGAAGTTTAACACCTAAATTCCGCTGCAGTTCAGCAGATGAAGCCTCCATTCCCTGCACAGCCAAAGGCAAAAGCAAGTATATCGAAAGGAGGCAATAAAACACAGTATCTAGGTTTTTAGATGAATAAACTGCACCTTCAGCATGCCAAAAATGGTATCAACATGCCTGGCTCTCCAATACTGAAATGAGCACCCAGTGTTCCAGCTAGAAGAAGGTTTTGCCAGTTGGATACAAACAGAACAGAAGCGACACTGTGCAATAAAATATCCACAGACCAGAGGTTCATAAAAATCCCACTTTTAATCATGGACAAATTTATTTTCAAGTAAAATTAACAGTTTTAAATAAAATATAAATTAACCAAAAGAGACACTGTGCATGTCTACTCTAGCAGAAACAAAAGCCTAGCCGTGTTCCAGTTCTCTTTACCTTACTGGAGGTCCAGGGAGATCTCTCAATGATTATTAAACAAAAATAAAGGATTAAAAAGTAGCAACTTGTGCCACTACGAGGATATAGCTTCCAAGACAAAAGGGAAAACTGCCACAAATAAACTGATTTAAGCAGTTTTGTGGAAGCACAGCATTGGGTGCAATAGATTTTTCTTCTCCATCCCATTACAGAATATAAAATCAGATAAGCTGTCCTAAAAGGTTGTTTTCTTACTGCTTTTGAAAACCCCGCACTTCCTTTTCTTTGACTGAGGAGACTCAGAATGGAGAAGTCAAGTGATAACCAATCCTGGAATCTGGAAAATAAAATAAAAGCAGTCCTCATTCATCCTAGCTAACAGTATTTCACAGTCTCACCCAAAGGATGAGAACTCACACTCATTCTCTTACCACACATAGCTTAAGCTGCTGCTGCTCATTTACCGACAAGTCTTTGCTCGTCCCATTACACACAAAAGTGCAATATTTTAAAAAAAAGTAATTTTTGGCAAATACCGTCTAATGAGACTAAGCCAAGTTGACCCCATTTTCCCCTATTTCCAAAGCCCAGCTCTATTACACTCTAGGCAATCTGCTTCTTCAATGATTTAAAGGGACAAAAAGGAGGAACCCTGAGGCAAAAATGGCTTTTTTGTGTAGCAAGTCCAGTAAAAGCTCTCCATCGCAGCATCTCATAAGGGTCCTGCGATCTTCTGTGGTGGGAGGCCCTCCTCGATCCATAGGGACGTAGATGAGCCGTTCCGCAACATTCGCCTGTGGATCCGTCTGAGCCTCAGCAGGTAAAGGAGGATGGAGAGCAGCACGATCAGAAAACAGACAAAAAACAAATAGTGATTGTAGACAAAGGAGAAGCTCCTCCAGTGGGAGTGACTCGCACGGAAGTTTTCTTGCTGGATGTCTCTGAAAAGAATCAAAGGGATAACAGACATAAGTTGTGAACTCAACTTTGCCTCTGAACAATTTGAACAAAAGAAACAGAGCTCGTTTTAGCAGAATAATCTTTATAAAGCATTGAGCTACCTGAAATATGCACCGAGGTTATATACAGTGCGAGAGAAACAACATCTTGTCTCCCCCTATCTGCCAGCTGCTTTGCTATCACCCGACTTCTTCGCTTCATAAAACCCCCGTAACTTCCCAGACATTTGAGAAAACAACGGGTACCTTAAAGGTAAAAACCGTGTTCGGTAAAGAATGGCTCCCAAGGTCCACTGCACCTCTTTATCATAAACCTGCAGAGCTGTTTTCAAACTGGTGTAACTCACAGGAAAAGAGAAGCCACTGTGAAATATTTCATACATCCAGGCAGACTTAAAACACTGGTACCTAGAGAAAGAGTGGCATCAAGTCAGGCCAGCAGCTGCAGAGTCCCAGAGGGCTGGGCAGCACGTTCAGACACACAATTATCAGTACTTTTTTATGGCTGATGCAATATTTAAGGTTATATTCACACTTTCAATGATTTCATTAAATGGATCATTTGGACATGACCTCTCCCTGGCAATCCTGCGTGAACAAATTTGCTGGACAAACACAAACACTTACTTCAATCTGTGGAGATCAGCATGTGATGCATAAAGACCACGGTCAAAACGTTCTCGTAGGACAGACCACTTAGTGGCACAATAATCCTTCAAGAAAAAAAAAAAAAAGAAAGATTTCAACATTGCTTACATTGCTTCTGCCTTGAGAATTAAAAAATGCCACTAGATAAGATGCTCTATAAATACCAAAAGCTAGAAAACTAAAAAATAATAGCTTCCCTTGAACTGCTAATACGTCAGATCACAAATTGCATGGCATTTTCTGTAAAATTTTGATCCATATTTGGCATTTGTGGTTAGATTGAGTAGCGTTGCAGGGTAAAAGGATTTTTGATCTTTAAAGGAAGAGTTTCAAAACAGATGCTTCTAGAGAGTAGTTGGCTTGAATTAGAAAAAGTTTATCTCAGGAACACTTTACCTTTGCGGCTTTAATAAATTTAGCAGCATTGTAATCTCCTCCCATGCGTAACACGTCCTCGGTGCAGTAGTAGAACTCTGAGAAACCGTAGAATTCACTGTTCTGAAAGTGCACAGCAGGCTGATAGACACCATTAAGAGATGTCTGCGTTTCGTTAGTCTTATTCATGAACGGTTGAATAATTTCACGACACAGATTAAAATCTCCCGTTCCCCGCAAATGCAGCGTCTGTCCGTTCTGCTGGATCTCATCCTGAGCATCCAGGGGCAGGCATGGATCTAGGTAGGGCGAGTCAGAAGTCATGCCAGTCTGTTTGCCCAGCAGCCTGTAGAAAAGAGTAAGCACTGTGTATCAGAACCCTCAGGCCCTGAGATACAACAGCATCAAAACAAAGCCTCCTCACTTACAGAAACATGCTGTAAAAATTAAGTTTTACGTCAGGATGCTTTGCAACCGCAGCCAGCTACCTGTTTTTAAGCACTGTGCTGGTAAATAGATTGTCTTCGTATCTCTGGCGTGCTGCATTTCCTCCGAAGCCAAGGAACGTTGCAACGTAGACTCTATACACGTGCTCAGTTTGATGAGCATCACAGCCCAAGTTGAATTCTGCAAGTAAGTTTTTGGCTACTTCCTCCTGTAGGAACACAAGCACCAATATTAGGTATAAACAATATAAACCAGAACCTAAAGAGGAGTTCTTTGGACAACGGGATGCCCCAGACACCTCTAAACTTCACTCCTTACTCATCTGGTTTGCCTTTCCCAGGTCCACGTTACCTTCTACCCTCCAGGGGGAGCAAAGCACAGCGACTGCAGAGAGCTGCACTATCGCTACCGATACCCAAGGAACTGCAAAGGCCAGGAACCGCTACTATGGACGCCGAGGGATTTTTTCCTTACGAAAAAACATGTGCTGTGGCTACTAGTCCCAATGCTCCCACTCCTGAGTGCCCACACTCCGGATTGCTAGGCTAGGGAGATGTATGCTCTGCCCAGCAGAGCTTGTTCTTCATTTTCCAACTGGAGCTCCCAAGCTTTTCAGGAGACTGTCAGTCACTCAGCTCCCCTCGCACACCATCCACAAGTCACTTGCAGCAGCTTTTCAGATATTTAAGAGAGGTGCAGTAGAAGCACTTCATGTAGAACGTGCTCAGAAATGTAGGATAACATGGCTTCGAGCTGACGCTGTAAATTAAAAACAGCGCTGGCACTGTAAGAGCCACAGTCTGGGAACCTGGACAGGTTCCATGACCAGAAAACCTATTTTATGTTGGCTAATGTTCAGACAGAGCCATACAACAGTCATCAGAAATT
Organism: Pterocles orientalis; assembly: GCA_011057875.1. Lineage (NCBI taxonomy): Eukaryota > Metazoa > Chordata > Aves > Pterocliformes > Pteroclidae > Pterocles > Pterocles orientalis. Next base: position 107,716 of record WKFP01014036.1, read on the forward strand.
GTCTGCAACTCTTCCTATTTCTAATTCACGTTTGACTGGGGCAATCCACTCTGAATCTAAACGCCCACACTTCTGTTTAACAGCCGCAAGTATTTGTTACACCATCTCTGAAAGGCAGTGCAGTCATTAAAACCTGCAATAATGAAAAAACATCATTTCACAGGAAGATTAAAAAAATATATATAAAACAGCAGTGCACTGAGAGTCAAACCATGGGGCTTTGACACTATTCTTACTTTAGATTCTATAATAAATTAATGGGAAGTTATGCAACTTCAAAAATTCAGGAATTACTCTAGAACACAGTGGATTGAAGTTAGGGCAACTTATGTTCTATTTAAAACTTGTAACAAAGAAATTTGCTTCCTACAACAGATGAAGTGCACGGAGGATGTAGGTGATGTTTAAAAAATCCATGTTGTTACCCCCGTGTCCTATAAATTCAGTTTCTACCAACTCAACTAGAAAGAAAAAGTCATATTTCATATAAATTCTTCTATAGGAACCACACAACTTTGTTTCTAAACTCCAGAATAGTCTCTTAAGTATAATAAATTTTAAAATTGCACATACATACACACACAGAATGCATGTTCACACACTGAAACTCAAAAATTAGTGGCAAATTATATTAATTAAAATAAATGTTTGAATGAACAAAATACAGACGAATTGCTTAGCTGATGAAGGACCTGGATTTGCCATCTTCTGTTGCCTTGGATTTGGAATGGGATGTAATGAAGAACAAGACTCAAAACAAAGAAAAGAAAACAACAAAAAATGCATTAAAATAAACCAAAAGAAAAAGAAGAAAGTTGCACAGATAATAACCTGCTGTGAAGAGGCAAAGCTTACAGTTTTAGGGACTTCGTACGCTATCTGAGTCGACACTCCGCCCATGTCAAGAATACCCACTGTCCTCTTACGGAAGATGGCATCTTTGTTCTCACTGCCTGGGACATGCACCTCCACAATTGCTTCATCCTCTGGGTAAAACAATAAAAAAGAATTAAGAAATAAAACTAGGGAGGGCCTAAAGGAGCACTGCACTGTTTTAGTGAACTTATTTTTTTGTAGCAATGCAGATCACTGAAATGTCACACACAAATTACGCCAACATCAGCATCTGCACACGCAACACTCACTAACATTTATGTTAAATTTTAAAATAATGTTAACATTTAATTACATTAATTAAAATGAACTCACAATTAAGATACTTACCATCATCTGTATGTTCAAATCTTCCAAGAACGAAGTTGATGCCAATCCATGCATATACTCCTACATGCACAAGAAAACATATTTCAGGAATATCGGGTACATATGATGTTAAAAACAAAGATGGATTTTTTTCCTGTACGAGTCATTCAGATGTATCACTGCTCATGTTTTATTACAAAATTATTTTAAGCCTCTAGTGAGATGATGACATCAAAACTGCTCCTTTAGAAACTATTTTTCCCTGCGAAGATTCTTCCATCAGGAATGTTGTGCCTTGTCCTCACTCACCCCTCCCCAAAGGCAGAGAAAATGCACTGAAACTCCTGCTAAACAGAGAAGAGTTATTTTCGGTGCTAATTAGAAAACATTTAGACAACTTAGAAGATCACAGCAGATGATCATCTCCACACTCCATATGTTGCTACTGAGGAATAAAGTCTCTCAACCAAACCAGAATTTTAAAAAGAAAAAAAAAATTATTCAAGCTGCACCATGAACATAATAAACATTTCAAAGATAATTTTTCCAACGTTAACCTACCTTCCTGCTTCCCTGAAATAACCTCTGCATGCGAGTCCGAAAACAGAAAATCAAAATGCACAGGAATATCAGTGAGCAGATCTTCAAGTATTGCTTTCTGCTGGCTGCAAAATTAGATTGTGAACAGTTAAAAATAGTCTCCCACACACCAGCATCTAAATGCTAAAAATACGACAGGCAATAACCTTTCTGGCAGAATCCTCATCCCTGCAGTACACAGAATATAAAGAGGAGTCTCTTTGTGTTTTGCCCGTGGCACGTGTTCGGCAGCAAAGCTCAGAAGTGGAGAAATATAATCACTGACTTTTTCAGGAGAGCTGGCAAACTCCGAAATGCCTAGTGAAACAGATAAATACCCAAGTGAAGCAACTCAGGCTTCGGTTATCGAGATTTTCCAGGAAACACCCAACACACAGAGGAGAAACGAACAACCCAAAGCCAAACCCAGGCAATCAACTACAGAAATAAGAAAATAAAAATGAAGCCAACACTTAATCATCCTCTAAACATTAAAACTGTATTAGGAATATGACCTATTTCTATAATTGGTTCAAATAGCTTTCCAGGAAGCCAATTATTTATTCACTAAGCAAACAGAAGCAAGTTAACGGACAACTGAACCAGCAACTGTCTTAGTCTGCAGAGAAACCTCTCCCTCCTACCCGTCAGTGTCATGTTTCAAATTTTAAAGCCAAACAAAGCTCTCTGCAAACCAAACCCAGAGGAATCTGGAGGAGTGCCACGCTGACAACTTGCAAGTGTCCTTTACCCAGATGCTTTAAGCACGGGGTTTGAAAAAGCAACGTTGGGCTATGCAACTATCTAGAAAATTGCACCTCAGATTAATTTCTTTCCAGTACCTGGTTTAATTTTCATAACTACTGGTTTTCTGTTTTTGTCCCTCATCTGTTTGATGTCCAGCAGATCGTGCGGATTACCATTGTGCCTTGGCCAACAATACACAAAAATCCTAGAGCCGCTGCTGCCGCAGTCCACCACGATCCCATAGTTCAGATTGGGGTTGTTTGTATCTGTAGCTTCAGTGTCAGTTACTCGGGCCAGATATCTAGAAGAAAGCTAGGTGTTACTATATGGCTACTCAGTTCCATATGGACGTTTTCTCAACATCAGACTCAAAACAGGACAACGGTTTCCATCAGCAGAATCACTTTGTTTTCACTGTTATACTGTTGCTGAAGAGAAAAGTGAAGTGCTGCCCATAAGAATCAAATGCCCAGAACAGATACCAAAAGCATTTATATATTTTACAGACACAACCTGTCAGGGTTTTCTCTTTCCCATCAAAACTCTATTTCAGTCCTTTCCAGCTCTCACCTGTGGAATCTTTTGTCCCTGTATGCGCGCCCGTACTTATTGCGGATGACTACCAGGGAGTAGTAAAGCAGAGAGACAGCGGCAGCAAGTATTCCTATCACAACGATCTGGCGCAAAGTGGTGTTGAGAATACGTGGACATCCCACCGGAGAGATGCTGAAGTGCCAAGAAGCAGGAAGCAAACATGAGATGCTGATCCTAGAATTCAGAGAGGATAATCTGCTTTAAAAATGGACTTTATTACCAAAAAGAAGCACAATGCTTTCTGAAACAAGCTGAGGACAAAGAGACTCTTCAGAAAACTTTTCACTTGGCTCTGCTCTAGCTTTGCTCATGCTCTGGCTTGAGGGTAGTCAAGATGCTGCTCCCACCTTTGAATTCAAGATTAGCCATGAATCCACGATTAGGTTCCCCGTCCTTCACTCAAAAGACACCACAACTTAATCTGACAGTTCCTTTGGGATTCTTACCTCCCCATTTTGGGAGATAACCAGCAGAGAGGAAGACCAGCTCACGTCCAACCATCAGCCGGTCACCTCAGACTGACAAGGCCCACCAGCCATTCTCAAAGCCATCGCTCTTCTGCTCCTGAATTCAAAAGAAAACACAGATGACCTTCTGGACAGCATTATGAGGAGCATCGCCAGCAGGTCAAGAGAGGTGATCCTTCCCCTCTCCTCAACACTGGTGAGGCCACACCTGGAGTGTGGGTCCAGTTTTGGGCTCCCCAGGACAGGAAATACACAGACCAGCGTAGGGCCACAAGGACAACGCAAAGTACCGAAGCAACTCTCACACAATGAGAGACCGAGAAAGCTGGGCCTGCTCTGACTGGAGAGGAGGCTCCCAGCGATGCATAGAGATATCTGACTGGAGAGTGTAAAGAAGGAAGAAAAGTCTTCTTCTCAGTGGTGCTCAGTGACAGCATCTGCCCGAGGTGCCACCAAGTCCCTGCAAGGGCGACAAACCGCAGCCGCCCGCTCTGAGCAGAGACAGGGAGGGGG
>WKFP01014036.1:132427-151859 GCA_011057875.1 Pterocles orientalis
TGTTGCTTGGCTGGGAAGGTGCTCCAGGTGAAAAACAGCCCAGCAAAAAAAAAAAAAAAGTGGGTACTTCAGAGCTTGGGTTGTGCAATAGCAAAGCCTTTGCTGCCCAGCAGGATCTGACCCCGGCGCTGCAGAAGTGCTGCTTGTTTCCTGGTGAAAGCGTATTGTGTTCGCCGTGTCTTTTGTTGGCTGCAAGGAACGTGCAGGCTGAACTTTGAGAAAGCGTGCCATGTCCAGAAAAAAAATAAATAAAAGGATAAATGATATCTGAGCTTGTTTGTACAGTGGCGTGTCAACTCAGTGACCCTTGGTGACAGTATGTAAAACTGGAGACCTGGCTGTTAGTGGGCTGATTCTGGATAGGAACCGACCCTGGACTGGTGCACAGCCGGTGGGTAACCTGGCGAGCGTGGGGCTGTGACTTTTGGTGTTGCTTCTCGTGCCCGGGCTGGAACCAGGACTAACCAGGATGCTTGCGGTCGTCAGCGCGCTCTGCTGCCTTATGCAACGAGGATTAATCTAAGTAGGTGGGGAAGTATTTCTTGGCTGGTTATCAGGGGGGTGAGGCTCCTGGAGGAGTTTGTTGCCTTCAAGATAGGCAGCAGGAGCTTTGGGTGGGGGGAAGGACTGCGTGGCTCATCGCAAATCCTCATTGTTCACACCGCGATAAACTTCTCCGGGGTGAAGCAGAGCTGAACCTGTTTTCTGCCCCGTGCTTCTTGCAGCCGCCACGCGGGAGGTCCTGGGCTTGGTTGCTCTGTTGGTGCTGCTTGTGTCCAGCTTTAGTGGAAGGTGCCAGCCTGGGGACCGGCGGTGATGCAAACTGCGGCGTGCGTGGGTTACGTGGGCTCAGCACACGCTTACCGCCTGCTCTGCCGTCTGGTGGGAGCTTCTGAACCCCTTTAGAGCAGCTCAGATATCGGCAGCAAAAGTGTCGCCGCTCATGTGAAAGCAGCCGATTCTCAGCCGCGTGCTCCCGTCCTGCGCACGCGGGCGGAGGGTTTGCCGCTCTGCAGGAGCACTCGGCCCTGCTCACCTCCTGCTGCGGTTATACCGGCTCGGGAGGCATCCCAGCAACAGACCGGGTGAGATCGAGATGAATGCCTTCAAGTTAAAACCAGCAAAGCAGAAATAAAAGCCCGAAGCCCAGCTGGATGTGCCCAGCTCCGCGTTGTGCTGACTCACGCTGACGGCGGAGCGGCTGCCGGGAGCTTCTCCCGGGCATCGTGAGATCCAGCCCCTGCCCAGCCCCTCCTGCCGAGCATCCGTGGGACCGGAGGGTGCACAGACCATGGGGGGGTTGCAAGACCCTTATGCCTGCCCAGCGAGGGCTGAGAGCTGGGTTTAAAACCTGATTTTAAATTGCAAGATAGTTTGGAGCTGTTGCTGCCTTTACAGGAGGATTTTTCCCAGCCTTTGGGTTTATTTCCCGTGCTGTTCGTACGTCTCAATGCGTTTAGTGCTCTGGAAGAGAAAGTTTTGCTTGAGGCCGCCAGATTCCCTGTGGTAGGGAGATGCCTTGTGTCGATGCTGAAGTCGGAAATTCAGCTAGCTGCTGGACTAAGTCCCTTTACAAACGTAATCCCTGTGCAATCTTTTTAGGATGTTTACTACAAATGCAATAAATTGTTTGGCTCAGCCTCAGGTATTGCTTTGCTGCTTCCGTAGCTGGGTGTTATTATACTGGGTTAAAGTCCCGAATTCAGCCCTGGTCTCGTCCTTGCTCTCGGAAAGCGCATGTGAAAGTGTTCTTGGGTTTCCAGTAACTTGACGGGTTCGGGGAATCGAAGGTCCGAACCTGAAACACACTTTTATTGGCTTTATCTTGCCCGAAACCTCAGCTGTCCTATTGCCTCCTGGCTGATTAACGAACTGATTAGCTCGAAGGGATGTGTCCTGGGGAGGAAGCAGAGGTGCCACGGGCAGTCCTTGCTTCTTCAAGGGCTGTTGAATCCCTGCCCAGGATTGTTGCTTTGCCTGTGCTGCTGTCTGCACGCTGCCAGATCGTTCGGGGGAAACTTCATTCTGAAGATGGGGTGTCCCAGCTCACGCGGCGGATGGAAGGCAGCCTCCCCATCAAACCCCAGTCACCTCTTAATTACGCTTCTCAAGCTCCTTAAAAATAATGTGATGGAGCATGTTTGCAGGTCGCTAAATGCTCGTCTCCGTGGCTGTGCCCTTTCCCATGAACCTTCAGCATTTATGTTTTGAGGTGTGAGGCTGCCCCAAAAGCTGTATCCCATCCCTTCGGACTGGTTTCGGTGGGATGGGGTGGATCAGCCGTGCTGCAGACCCGTGGGCGGCTCAGCAGGAGGAGCGATGCTCTCCGTCTGCTGGGTCTTGCTGGGATGGTTCTAGAGGTTGGAGCCCTGCTGGTGTCTGTGCCCTGCAAACACCCGTGGCAGGTTGGCATCGTCACCGCCAGGGCTTTGGGCGTTGCTGGTGCGCGATGGCATCCGTCTGGAATGATTAATTTTTCCCATGGTGCGTAATTAAATGATGGCAGTGAGTTTAATAGGATGCTTTGGATGCCAGAAGCTTAGCTGCCTTCAAAACCCTGGGGAAGCAAAGCCCGCGGAGGACTGTTGGACAAAGATGCGATGGCATCGCCTGGCTCTAGAGGGCTGCAGGGAGCTGGGAGGAAAGAGGGGGCGAGGGGTGGCTCTGTGCCCCCCAGGCTGCTGGGGACAGGGTCACCCCCTGGGTCACTGCGGAATGGGGTGGCCTTGACCTGTCTCTCCTGGCGGGGAGGGGTTGCTGCAGGTACCCCCTTTTGCTCAGCTTGCCCTTCTAGGAAACCTGTTTCCCGGCTGCGCGGGCGGCTCTGCACGCTGGGCTGAGCAACGGCAGGAGAAGCAAGCCGGGGCAGGGACTGGGAGTCAGGAGTGCTGTGAGCAAGAGGCAATTAAAGCATTAAAGACCTAACTGTGTTTCTTCACCGAGGTTTTTGAAACAACGGCGCTAGCTTCGTTCCCTGGACTTTCCGTGCAAAAACAAGAGCAGAGGTTACGCTTCCCTCTGCTCAGCGCTTGTCTGAGCAGCTGCGGGACATTTTTATTCTGCAAAGCGGGGCTGGATGGTGTGGGTGCAACCAGGGAATAAATTATTGACCCGTCTCATGGTCTTGGAAGACTCGTAGCTCTTTCTGGCTCGTGCTTGTTGCGTTAAAGACGGGTAACTGAGGCTTTCTCCCTCCATGTGCTTTGTTGCAGACGAGGATGCAGAGCTTGCAGCCGGACCCCAAAGCCCAGTACAGGAGCGTGTACGAAGCTCTGAAGAAGATTGTCCTCACGGAGGGTTTCTGGAGGCCTTTACGTGGGATTAACGTCACCATGCTGGGGGCTGGCCCTGCCCACGCCATGTACTTTGCCTGCTATGAAAAAATGAAAAAGTCTCTAAGCGATACCCTCCAGCATGGAGGAAACAGCCACTTGGCCAATGGTACTTTTGATTTTTGCATTTAAAAAAAAAACCCAACAAAACAACGTGCAATTAACAACCTGTCCCTTGCTTGCTTTGCACGCTTAGCCTGGCACCCTCTGCTGTGCCCTGCTCCTGCAGGATCTGCAGCCAGCATCCAGCCTTGCTGCAAATACAGGAGGATGCAAGGTGCAAACATAACCCCCAGGTTTGCACATCTCAGCACCTGCTTTGGGAGTGCTGGAGGGGCAAGCATCCCGGTGTACCGCATCCTCCGGTGTGCACAAGTTTTTCAAAAGATTTTGCTTCTCCCAGGGATGCTTTTGCTTTTAGGCCCAGCAATACTGCAGAAACCCTCTGATTTTGCAGCCGGGGTGTTACAAAAGGCTCTGTGCAGGAGACGTTTCTGCCTGGTCCTTGGTGTGACCCTGACGGTAGGAATCTGCCATGGCAGTCACTTAACCAACTTAGCTAAGGGTATATTATATATTTCTTGCTGCTTTTTGCTGGCAATATGCTTCCTGGGTTTGCTTTTCAAGTAGCTACAGGCTTTCTGTACCAGCAGGAAAACAGAAATGACCGAAAGTCATTTGGGCAAGAGAGAATGTGAGATGGAAGCCTACATCAAAGGCACAGGTGTGGCTCGAGAGCCTCATCCCCGAGCCAACTGCAGCATCATTAACGGCTGGCTGCCTGGTTGCAGAATCTCTGCAATTAGTGTTTAAAACGAGACTGAGTAAACGGGTGAAAATCCCGAATTGTGGCTGCCCGGAGCCAGTCCTAAACATTGCTCATTTCTCCGTCCGGCGCAGGCGGAGGGAAGCTGGTGGAGCCTCGCGTAGGCAAAACCTTGGTGGGAATAGCAAAGGGGACGGCTGCGGGTCCTGGGCTCTGCCACGCTGCTTGGGCTGAGCTTTTGCCACGGGGAACGAGTCGTGTTGCTGGTGCTGCCTTGGGCTGCGGCTCCCCGGGCGGTGGTACCCGGGGGCATCGGCTGCGGAAGGCTGAGCAAGCCCCTGGCTTGGGAATCTTTTATTTTAATTTTTTTTTTTTGAAGGATGCTCTTGTGTCTTGCAGGTATAGCTGGGAGCGTGGCCACGCTACTCCACGACGCGGTGATGAATCCCGCTGAAGGTAATGCCGGGGAAGGCACTGAGGATGCTCTGTGCCATCTCAGCAGCTTCAGCCCTTTGCTTTAGACGCTGCCCAGCTGCTAACGAGCTCGGACAGGCCAGCGTAAAGGCATCAGTTCTGCCTGGCTGTTCTCCCTCGCTTGCCAAGGGGGTTGCACAACATCTCTGAGGTGTATCGTGACTTTCCAGGAAAACTGGGGTCACCTTTGCTGCCACGATGCTGTTACTACTCTTCAAGAGCATCCTTAGTGACGTGGTGTTAGACAAGCGCAACAGCTGGTGGGAGCTTCTGAGTTGGCCCCACGTCAGGTTTTTCTGAAGGAAAAACAAGTCTGGTGTTTTTTGTTGAATCGTATCGTGATTAAATTAATTGGCCCTTTGGTTAAGTCTGTGGAAGTTGTTCTGTTTCAGGACTGGGGACGGTAGGTGAGGGCTGTGACACTTCCCCGGTGATGTGCAGTTATTTAATCACCTTTCTGCCCTTGTCCTCGTGGTCTGTCGGTGTTTCCACACAACAGCATCCTCACAGATGCATCTGAGGGTCCGTATCAGTCAGTCCTTTCTAGCTGGAAGTAAAAAAAAAAGAAGATATTTAAGCTTGAGGAGAGGCGTGGATTATCCCATGGAAGGGGAGAGCTGTGGGACCAGGGCTGAGCTGCTTCCCTCGCTGGTTGCGTTGAGTTTTTTTGGGGTCACTGGGCAGGTTGGGGGAAGCAGAGGATTTATCCCATCCCTGGAGGGGTTCAAGGCCAGGCTGGATGAGGCTTTGGGCAACCTGGGCTGGTGGGAGGTGTCCCTGCCCGTGGCAGGGGGTGGGACTGGATGGACTTTAAGGTCCCTTCCCACCCAACCCATTCGATGATTTTCGCAGCCCTTTGGGAAGAGCCCATCGATAAGGATGCCGCAATGCCTGGTTGATGGCGTTGCAGTCTGGACGTGGAAGGGGGAGGTTGGGTCTGGGTGGTTGGGACATGGAGCCTGGGGGTTGTGCTGACCAGTCCGAACATCCTTTAGCTCATAAGTCTTTTATCTCCCTGCCTCTGTCCTGCCTGCTGCTGCCCGCCCTGCCTTCATCTCCCGGAGCAGTGGTGAAGCAGCGGATGCAGATGTTCAACTCCCCCTACAAGTCCGTGCTGGCGTGCGTAAGGACAGTGCAGAGGACGGAGGGGTTCGGTGCCTTCTACCGCAGCTACACCACCCAGCTCACCATGAACGTCCCCTTCCAGGCCATTCACTTCATCACCTACGAATTCATGCAGGAGCAGATCAACCCGCGCCGGGAGTACAACCCGCGCTCCCACATCGTCTCCGGTGCCGTCGCGGGGGCCGTGGCCGCCGCCGCCACCACGCCGCTGGATGTCTGCAAAACTCTTCTCAACACCCAGGAAAACGTGGTCCTGAGCTCGGTGAACATCAGCGGGCACCTCTCGGGGATGGTCAACGCCTTCAAGACTGTCTATCAGCTGGGGGGTGTCGCGGGGTATTTCAGAGGGGTGCAGGCGCGGGTCATTTACCAGATGCCCTCGACAGCCATCGCCTGGTCCGTGTATGAGTTCTTCAAGTACTTTCTCACGAAGCACAAGCTGGAAAAAAGAACATCCTTGTGAAGGACTTACCCCAGAGTGAATGCGAAGCCTCCGCGTCCCCTCCGCGGGTACCTGCGAGCCAGCCCGCCCCGGGCTGGGGATTCTGGTGGGTTCACGGCTGACGTCCCCTTCTCCCTCCCCAGGGCAGGAAGGGTTCAAGTGGGTCCTCAGTCGCGTGTTCCCCTCCTTGCTTAAACAATGACATAGTTTATAAAGACTTATAATAATATATATATTTAATAACTTTATTTTGGAGAAGTGAAATTGCTGACTGATATTTTTCTCTGAATAAGTTGGAAGATGGAGTTTACTCCTCGCCAAAAGGCTTAGGTTGTACAACCTAGGCTGGGGTTTGGTTTTTGGTGTTTTTTTGGTTTGTTTGGGTTTTTTTTTTTTACAGCCAAGATGCAAAATATCCTGTCACAGAACTTAACTTTTTATATAAATATAAAATAGATGGATAATGTTTATCCTTTATTTTTCTATCTAGGCGTTTGGGTTGGTTTTTTAAATACTATTACAGCTAGATGCTAAGCTGTTTAAAAAGGGCTAGATTCTTCCATCCTCTGTAAGGAAGACACAAAAGCATTTATTTTTATAGCCAGATTGGCTTTAATTATACAGCAATTAGCCCCCAAATGATGGCCCGGATCCTCCTGTGGCTGTCACGGTACTTGGTAGCCCCTTGAGACTTGCTGGGCTGGCAGAAGGAATGGGGACACCGAGGAGGGGCACCCCAAAATACCTGGTCGCTTTGGGGGGAAGAGGGGGAAACTATAATTTTTTTACAAGGAGACTCTTAAAAAAAAAAAAGTAGATTTTAAAGAATAGTATTTTTTTTTTGCAAACACTTTTTTAAAGGTACATTTTTTGTGGTGTGTGATAGCTGAACAGCCTTCATCCTCCCTTAATTTATTCATCCTCTTTTTTCACTGTGGCCCTCGTCCCGCTCGCTGGAGCGACCGTGCGCATCTCGATCGCTGGTGGGATCGAAGCGGGGTGCACGGAGCTGCTCTGCACCCCTGGGGGGGACGGACCGGAGTTTCTGTTGACATTTCAGTTACGGGGTCACATCCTGGCAGCACCAAAGCCTTGGCAGGGTCTTCCCTGCGGAGCCAAAGCCACCTCCCAGCTTGTGTTTGACAATAAGCTGCTGCTCATCTCTTTGGGGAGGGGGGGAAAAAAAAAAAAATGTAAAGAGGTGCCTTGTGCCATGGGTTTGGTTTTGCTGCTGCGGGATGCTGAGTGGTGGCCGGTGTGTGCTCGGGGAGGGTGCCAGCATCGCTGTGTGTCCCGCTCCTCCTGGGAACAGCTCTGCCAGCCTGAAACACATCCTTCAGCCAGTTCCTGGGGTGAGCAGTAGCTAATGAGGGATTTTAGGGGATCTGGATGTGTAAATATAAATTACAGGGCACCGACTGGCACATCTCCATCCTCCCTGGAGCATCTCCATCCTCCCTGGAGCATCTCCATCCTCCCTGGAGCATCTCCATCCTCCCTGGAGCATCTCCATCCTCCCTGGAGCATCTCCATCCTCCCTGGAGCATCTCCATCCTCCCTGGCGCTTGCCCTGCCCACAGCAGCTGATGGCTGGAGCCGCGGTGCTGGGGGGTCAGGGGGCAGCTGCATTGCCATGGGTGGCTTTTGGGCTGGCACGTGTCACCAGAGGTGTCCCGTCAGCCAGACGGGTTGTGCAGGATGACACTAAGCAGAGCTAATCCTTTCGCTCCGTTATTTGGAGGAGGTGAATCCAAGAGCATCTCTGCGGGTGGTGTCGCGTGTGCCTTGTGTCAGATCACCTCGTACCGCTGCTGATGGTGAAATGAGCTTCTCGATGCCTTTTTGTCACTTAAACTGAACGAATCACTGTGTCGAATGCACCCTGTGTCTTAAAAGTGGAAAAATTGTGAGCTCGGTGGTGCAGCTGGAGATCCTCGGGTTGGGAGGTCTCTGAGCTGTCTCTTGCCTTGGACATTTTTTTTTTTTTCTATTAGAAACTGGAGAGTCACTAAGAGGAGCCAGAACTCCACAAAATATTTCCATCAGAGATGGGCGTGAACACTTAGGTGAAAAATTTTGGGTCGCTTTAATATTAAAAGAGGTAAATTGTAGCATAACGTGGAAGGCAACAGCTTTCGGTCCCCAGAGCATCATCTTCCTCCTCTGGTCACTTTAATATTTCTGATTTCACCTTGGCTGTTCTGGGAGAGCTTCAGCTCCTGTTTGGAGTAACCTGGGAGTAGCTGGATGGATTTGCCCAGGGGATGGAGCCTATGGAGCCGTTGGGAGGGTGGTGGTGGTGGTTTTGGCGTTGTACTGGGAGGAGGGAGGCGGCATCCCATTTGGGTTGCTAGCCAGAAAAATGCGAGTGCATCCCGAGTTTTGAGCACATAAATAATTTATCGACCGGGTTTTCTTGGGAACTTGCTCTGCCTCGAGCTGGGAGGGAGTGAGGAGCACTTGTACCCTTATAGAGCTCTTTATGGGTTGTCCTGGGTATCCCATAAAACCAGACTAACCATTCTGCAGCTGGGAACGTGCCCGGTTGGTCTAATAATTGCAGAGGTCTCGTTTAGGGTGTTTCCCGCTGTGCATGATGCTGGATCCCCGGGTGAAAAGCCCTTTCACCAAAGCTCCTCGTCTCTCCTACGTTTGCATTTGAAAGTTTTGCTGCAAATCCGAAGTTTTATTTTAACCTGGGATGTGAAACATGTACTGCTGCTTTGTCTGCAACAAACGCACATATTATTTAAGGGGAGGATGAGTAACTTTGTCTGCAGTTTTTTGGTTTTTTTTTTGTTTTTTTTAATTTTTAGCCTGCCTTGGAATTTGATGTGTTTCCTTAAATGTATATTTAACAATGCAGGAGTTCATTTGTGAAATGCTGCTACAGTTGTATCACTGGAGCTCAAGGAAATAAAAAATATTCTGATTTTTTTTGTCCTTTTAGGCTCATGCTTGTGGCTTTCCTTAGCTGTGCAGTCGGGCGTCCAGCGGCAGGAGGGTGTCGGTGCCCCGGCAGCGGGCTGATCTCTGGAGGGATGGTGCCTTCTAGTGTTGCCTGAACTCTTGGCAGGCTCAGCACCTCCCCAGCTGAGTCAGATAAAACCCTTCGTCATCACGCTGGAGGAAAAAAAAAAAAATTATATTGCTGGGAGGGGTTTTACAGCCTGGCAGGAGCCGAGAGCTGTACGTGGGCTTGTGCTCCTCTAGGAGCCGCTGAAGACGTTTGGAACATGGTCCCTCTTGGCAAGGGATCGCCTTCGGAGGTTTGCGAAGCCAACCCACGGGCTGGGGCTGGTTCGGCAGCAAAGCACCTTCCCGAGTGGGAATTTCTTCCTCCCCTGGGAAGAACACGCATGGGGGGAAGGCCCTGGGGGAGCTGGTGGTTTGCTGAGGTTTCAGTGATATTTGCTGCGGAATTTGAAGGGAAAAGCCCAGGGTGTGTTAAGATCTTGCCTTCAGTAGAAAGGAGAAGACGGATCCATTGGTTTCTGCACAGCGCTGGTCCGGGGGGGGAGGGATGCTGCCCTTGGAGCTGGGCTGAGCCCATGGGAGCTGCTGGGCTGTCCCCAAGCCTGCGACCGAGCTGTCCCCAGGGCAGATGAGACCCCCAGGGCTTGGCCAAGGTGGGCTCTGAAGGAAGAAGGTGAGGCTTAACCAGTTTGATTAGGAAGTCTCTGGTGTGGAGGGGTTTTTGGTGGGGGGCAAAGTGTGGTCTATCCGATGTCTACCATCCCTTATTTCTGAACTCGAATCTTTCCAATATTGTCAGGATCTCCTGGGGCTTTTGCCGTTCTTTTTCTCCTTTTCACCTCTAATAACCCTGGCAGAACCGCACGGTCCTTGTTCCATACCTACTGTGAAAACCAGGTTGGTTTAAAATAACATTTTGAAGAGTCGGAAACTCCTTGGTGTAATAAATCTCCAACCTTAAAAATCCAGAGCTGGGTCTAAAGGGTTATTTGGGAGCATCCTCCTGTAATATGACAAGGGGATGGAGCACAATTTGTTTCCTATCAGTTTGGTTTAGAAAACGCCGGGTTTGGAAAAGATGCTGATCCCCAGCACCTTCCAGGGATACAGGAGGAACCGATGGCAGCGTGCTCCCAGTGCAGCAAGTGATGGATGCACCGAAAATCCTAAAGATGAGCTTTGGTTGGGATTCAGCCAGTGGTTCTGCCCCAGCCCTTCATCTGGAATAATGATAATTATGGGGTTCAGGACCAAACACCCACCTGGGGAGGGAAGGGGTCTGCAAAGGGAAGCAGAGCAAGATGCTGCTGGCTGAAAAAGGACTTTTCTCACCTCTTTTCACCTTTTTTTTTTTTTTTTTTTTTTTTTTTAAATCAAGGAGGTGCAAGGAACTGTCAGCGTCCTGGGGTGGGGAACAGGCTGCCTTGCCTGCCTGATGAGCTGAAGTGACAAGATCGGAAGATAACGTGTCCTGTTTATCCCCAGCAAAATGTTTTGGATGGGTTTATATTTCTCTTTGCATTGTAGAGTAAATATTTAACCCCCTTCCCCCCTGTGTAATATTTAATACCTGAAAGTTGAGGTGTGACACACGCTGTATGTGCCCCTCTAAATGCTAAATAACTGGTTTTATTCGCAGGCTGGTGGGGACCCCAGCGTTTCTCTTTGCTGCGGTCACCATTCAGCTCCATCTTATCTCCAGTAATTCCCAAAAAAAAAACAGTGAGAAATGCCCCTAGGATGTGTCTGCACAGGAGGGAGGTTTTGTGCTCTGGTGATACGTGGTTGCAGGGGACAAAAAATTAAATGATGAAAGGAAATTTTGCAAAATTTACAAAATTCACCTGAATTGCTCGTAACAGCTGTTCCTGTCCATCCCCATCTGCCCTGCTATACCCAGGGGAGCTAAGGGATTTTTTTTTTTTTTCCCCTGAATTACTCCAGGCTGCCAAAGCTCTACTGAAATAAAGGAAAATCACCAAGAAAAAATAAAAATCCGTGGAAAGAGACTCCGTGCCTTTGCAAGATGCGCTGGGAGAAGCGTTCCTTGCCTGCCCCAGAGGGAGACGTGGGTGAAGCCCTTTGGCTCTGACACCCCCGAGGACTTCAGGCTGCTCTCCCTCCGTCTGCCGGGTGAGTAATTGAAACTTTTCTGGTATTTTCTCCGGTTTTCATTTGCTGAGAAGTTGTCTGACTTCTTTAAATGCTTATTTTGTGCTGTGTCCTACTGGTGCTGCAAATAATAATGGAAAATGGATTATTGAGAAAAAAAAATATAATTTTTTGTTAGGAAAGCCTGGGGGCTGCAGAGCCTGGGCTGAGCCCCAGTTTTCCCAGCAGGAAAAGGCTGCGGTGGGGAGAAGGGGCTGGTTTTTCCCGGGATGGAGAGGTTGGCTGAGATTATTAGAAAGGCTGCAGGACCTCTGCGAAATATCGCGTCGATGATTATCTCTTTTCCTTCATTTTTGCTCTAAACATCTGGCATCTGCCCTCCTTGGTGGCTGGAAATGAGGAATTCCTGCAGCCCCGCGGGATGGGATGCACCGTGGGGGACAGAGGGACTGAGAGATGCCCCCGAGGGTATCGCCCCGGCTCCTCCATCACCCCCGAGCTTTCGTGACGGCTCCCTGGGAGGAGGACTGAGCTTATGGAGGTGCCACCCGTGGGCACTTGCTGAGAGCCGTGACACTCCGCTGTCCCCATCTCCCTCGGGGCTGGGTGGCGTTTTACCCTGGGAAAGAATCTGATTTTCTAACTGACACTAATGGTTTCTCTGGAACCAGGACAGGTTATTGTGTAAATATCTTCTCAGGGTATTTTTTTTTTTTAAATGCATCTTATTTCCCTGGTAGGTGCCTTCTGCACCGTGCGGGATTTCGTTCTGCTGTGCTCAGCAAAACTTGTACCTTCAACCCAACAAATACCGTGCAGCCTGCATCTTATAAAATCTTTATATATATAAAAACCCCAACTGGGATTTTTCCAAGGGGTCTGTGAGGATGTAAACCAAGCAGAAGAGGGGAAAATAATTAAATAAAACTTCATATCTCAAAGCTCACGTAGGTAAAGGGGGAAAAGCAACCGAGGGATTTGCTGGGGGGGTGGAAGGTGCGTCCTGAGCATCGGTCGTGAGTACGTGATGGGGGATGGATGCTCCCTGGGACACATGGACCGTGGTGACGGTGACAGCCGTGTCCCCAGGACAGTGTCTGCAGGTGCCACCCGGGGGGACCCTGTGGCAGAGCCGTTGGGTGCAGGTGCTACGTGCTCTCCTCTGTGCCACCAGAGCCCCGGCGTTTGGGTTTTTATTGAAGTCATTTGATTAATCCAGGATCTAGGCTGTGTTTGTTCACCGCGTACGATTATCTAGTTTGCCCCATTCTTTGTTTCTCTTCAAATATTGTTTCTGCTTTAAAAGAGTAATGAACATAAAGGCAAATATCTCACCTTTTCCCTCTCGAAATTTCATTAAGCTGCGTGTTTACCTTGGATGACAAGATGCAGCCGCAGAGTGAAAGGTTTTCCGGCCACACCTTAACCCGCTATCTTATTCTGCCACAATGGGAATAAAAACTTTTTTTTTATTTATCCACAAGATTTAATTCCTTTTAAAAGACAAGGCACCTCTTTGTAGAACAGGTTAAGTGTTTTCCGCCGGGCTCTGCAGGTGTAAATCCATTGTGGGGTGTTGCAGCACGGCCGTGGAGGAGATGGATGTAATTCCAGCCCTAAATAATGCCAATTTTGGGCCACGAGCCTTTTGGTCCTGGACTTAGGCAGGTCCCCTACCCACAATATACAATATAGAATAGATGATATATGATTTACCATATACATCCCCAGCGCAGCATCCTCCTCTGCTTCACTTCTCTGCTCTGCTGCTGGCACAGAGGCCCCGGTGTTAGTTTTTTTGGATTTTTTCCAAGCTTTCCCCCTTTTTTTTTTCTTTCTTTTTTTTTTTTTTTTTTTTTTTTACCCACCTGCACTGATTTGAACAGCAAAATCCTGGTTGTCATTGCCTGGAGGAAACTGAACCCTCCAAAAACCGCTCAGGTCTGCACCAGCCCGGACACAGCCGCTGAATCCTCCGAGCACATTAACCACCTTTATTTTAATATTTTTTTTTATTATTTATTTGCTTTAAAGCTTTGCTCGCTGTGATGTTTTGAGCAAGTGGCAGGAGAAGCGTGGGGTGATCGGTGCCCTGGGGGCTGCTTTGTGGAGGAGATGAATGAAAAGGGAGTGTGGTGGAGAAATAGAGAAATCCAGCAGTGACTCCTCCTTCGGCAGAGGATGAGGAGGGTTGGTGTGCCGTTGACACCCGGCAAAAAGCCGCTGGGCAAGGTGGGGTGAAATATTGGTCATGGGCTAAATAATGCCTGGGGCTGGGAATGGGGACAACTGGGGGAAAGATGCGGACGGCAAAGGGTGTCATCCCCATCTCTGGGTGGAAATTGAGTCGGTCTTGGTGTCACAAGGGAAATGAGTTCCTTGGTCCTTCTTCGGAAGCTGAAGAGCTCCGAGCCAGGGCAGGTGATGCTCTGGTAGTTTGCTGGCATCGTGTTGGTGTTATCAAACACGTCGTGTTTTTGGGGAGCAGGGCGCTGAGCCCCCGTGGTGGATGTATAGGGATGCTTGCGGCTTCCTGGGGACATGTGGCAAGATTGGTGCCGACTTGTAGGTTTATCTCCATTCCTACTTTTGTAAAAGGCAAAAGGATAAACGTATCATCCACAGCTCACGTGGGTAGCTGCTTGCTGGGGAACCCGATTAAAACACTGGTATTTGGGGGAAAAAATTCCATTTCATCATGGAAACTTGCCTGGGAGCTGAGCACTCTGCATCCCCCCGCCTCGCACCTAGCAGCAAACAAACCTGAGAGATGCTGGCAGAGCTCCTGGCCGCCGCAGTGCTCCGAGTCTAGAAAAAGGATGAATATTATCTGGCTGGTATGAAGGGAGCCCACCTTCTGCTTGCTGCTGACCTGTCTGGGTGGGAGGAAACATCTGCACATGTTCAAGGGGAACATCTGGCGCTCACCGCAGCCTCTGGGCTGCTGTCTGTGCCCAGGCTGGGGACGGAGCTTCGCCCTGGCCCCGACCGAGCGGCGCAGCCGTTGGGATGATGTTTGCATCATCCTTCTGCAGAGGAAGTTCCTCCATCCTGTGTAAATCCTGCAAATCTCCAACCCAGGAGTGCTGCCATTCCCCATGAGAAGGTGGCTCCAAATGACAAATTGCTTCTCGGAGCTCAGCCGGAGCGTTTTCCCGGCTAACCCAGCCATTTATTCTCAGGGGAGTGGTGAGGAGCCCTGGGTGCCCCCACCCAAGCTCTGTTTGCAGAGAGACTTGTGGTAATCCCTTCGCTTTCCGGTGCGGCGTGAGCAGGACCCCGCCGTGCCGCCTGGGCTGGGCCATTCGCCTCCCGCTTGGAAAAGTTCCTCGGGAGGTTTTGCTGAATAGCCGGTGTCCCCGCTGTCACCTCCTCTGGGTACCTCGGGGTCCCATGGGGTCCCTCTCTCCTCCTTTGCACCGGTGATGCCGAGAGCCCTGATCCAGCCTCGCCAGGCTCCGGCGATGTGAAATGTTAGACATGGAGGATGTAAAATCCTCCTGCTTTGGAAACTCTTAAAAATTGGGAATATCTCCCTGGGCAGCTGGGGCTGAATGGGGCTGTGCCCGGCTGAGGGGAGACTGGCCTTGCTCCAAGGTTATCCCACCTCAAGTCTGAAAAAAGTCCTGGTTTTCTGTCCATCTGGTTGCCCCAAAAAGCTCTGGATGAAAAGCAAAGCTGGGGAGCCCGTGCGTGGCTGATATCTCTTGGAAACCCAAACCCTGGGGCTGGAAAAAGCCCTTGGTGAGAACAGAAGCAGGAAAATCCCACAGCTCCAGCGCCCTGAGCATCCTCCTCTGCTGACTCTGCAGAACCCCCCCCAGCTCCGGCACCGGCCGGTGGGAACATCCCGCCGCGGCCGCAGCCTCCCATCCGTCCTTGCTCTCCCTGCCGGGCTCCGAGCCCAGGGAACGGCCAACTCCCCCATGCAGCTCCCTCTGAGCCTCCCCCTGCCCCCAGGAAGGGCATCGCTGGGGGGTGACAGTCACCGTGTCCCTCTCCCACCCTTCCCTTTCCCATTTTTTTTGCTGGGGGACAAAGCAACAAGCCTGAGTCCATCTGCTCAGACCCCTGGCACCTGCCTCCAAAATCCTTTTTCTTTGCCTTATTTATTTTTTCTTCCAAGCCCGGAGCATTTCCAACACCAAACCCACCCCGTATGCTTTGCTCCTGCCTCTTTTTCCTGTAAAAATACTCGTCTTATCTCCCGACTTTCCTTTCTGCGAGTGGGCTGCCATAAATTTCAGCAGGCGGACGGCTTTGGAAGCACTTCCAGGGCTATTCGCTGTGGATTTCTCCTCTGCCTTTGGCTGTTCTCAATAAATGGTGCCCAGACCATAGCAGAAGAAAGAGGAGGAATGCGCCTCGGATTTTTGTGAGAGGCAGCGAAGGACTTTCCCATGGGAACGCCAATCTCCAAAGCTGCATTTTGCTACATCTCAAAAAAAAAAATTTTTTTTCTTTTTTTTTTTTCCTCTCCCTTTCCTTTCCCCATCAGCTGTCCATCATGGTGAAAATTCACCTCGCTGATGGAGCCATTGGGTTATCCCTGTGCTTCCCTGACCTGACCAAGATCCCTGCTGCCGGGCTGGCTCCAGGGAGGGAGGACCAGGGGGTCCCACACCTCGAAACGGGCTGTGGGATGCCCTGCTGCGGGGTTAGAAAGAGACAAAGTGTTTCTGCGGATGGCAGGAGCATCCAGAATAAGAACAGCAAATATTGAAAATCCTCAAGGGTTTTTAAGAGCTCTAAATCCTTGTACTCCGTGGCTTAGATTTCCCAAAAGACAAATCCTGGTGCTGGTTGCCCATCCCTCCAAAGCATCTTTGTAAAAACCGAGTAACCGAAACTGGGGGGGGGGGAAACGCTGCTCTGCTGCAGGCTGGCACTTTGGGTGCCTTTGCATTTTCCATCCCCTATTTAGCTCCACGCAGCGAGCTTGTTCCCACTGCTCTGCTTTGCAAATGTTGTGTAGGTCAAGTTGAAGATTTTTCTTGGCTCGGGTCCTGCAAGTCCTTGCCAAGTATGTGGTTTATTGCATGCAAATGTTAGTCAACAGTTACATTATCCAAAGGCAGCCTTTTTTTCTTTTCTTTTCTTTTTTTTTCCTTTTTCCAGCTTTAAATAAATGATTTGGCACAAACAAGTGTAAATGTTATGCCAGCATTAGGCACCATTGAATCTTGATGGATATGTTAGCGGCGGAGCGTGACGCTAATTGACAGACATTAAATGATGCTCTCTGTTTCTAGCTGCGGACAAACAGGAGTTCTGCTTCGTTAAGGCTGATTAAAACTCCGCGTCTCCGCAGTTAGGGTGGGATTTTTTTTTCTTTTCTGGATTAATGAAGGGGGTATTTATCACCGGGAAAGCCTGCCACCTCCTTCCCCTTGTTGTGATTAATGCTTTAACACTCGCGGGTGGTTTGGTTATTGGAATGGCACAGCCCTTTTTTTTTGTCCTATTGTGCTATTTAAAAAAAAAAAAAAAAAAGAAAAAACCAAATGGAAGTCTATCTTCTGCCCATAAAGAAACCACTTGGGCTTGCAGAGAGAAGGGTGGGATGGAGAGGAGGGAGGGGCAGGGGGATGCAGCCGAGATGTTTCTCCACGGCAGAGGCTGCGGAGGAGCTGGAGCTGCTGCTGGCATCCCTGCCTGCTTTGGCTTTTTTATAAAAATTTATTTTAAAGCTACTGAAATACAAAATAAAGCTGGGAGCAATGGTATTTCAGCTCACTTTCCGTTTGGGAAAAGTTGCTGCTAGAGGCGAGGGAGTTTGTGCACGGGCAGGCTGGACCCAAGGTCAGTCCCTCTCCGCCTCCGGACGAGGGGGAAGCGTCCCCGCCGACACCTCCCAGGGTGAATTCTTCTTCTTGTGATCCTACGGAGCCTGACACCAGCCCCGAGTGCACTGGTATGGTTGCAGGACTGGAAGGCAGAGGCAGAAATACAAACTGGGACCAGTGCTTGTAGTGCAAAACGCTGGAGGCCACTGGGGTTGTGCTTAAATTGTGGGATTACGGGTGCTTTGGGGGTGATAAAGAAAGTGCTTCGCTATATGAACTCTTTGGGGAAGAAGTCAGAACCTCCATCCTCATCAGGGAGCAAACGGGATTAGAGGATGCTCAGTGGTGCTCAGTACCAGGCTGGATGAGGGATGGAGCAGCGTTTGCTTAGAAATCGCCATGGATGATGATTTCCCGTCGGCAAACCCTTGTGGGCTGCTGCTCGGGACAGTTCGTCTGCAAACCGGCGCTTGGGTGAGCAGCGGGCGCTGGCGGGACAGCCGCGGTCGTTGTGCAGCAGGAACAGGGAGTGGGAGAAAATCCCAACCCAGAGCAAAGAACCCACGGAGGCGGCTGGTTTTTAATAAAGACTCTGCACTCTTTATTCCAAAGGATAATGCACGTCAGATAAAATAGTATAAAAAATATGTACAAAAAATAGCAACTTTGCCCTGGGCTCGCTTTATACCTGCAGGGTTACGTACGAGCGGCTGGGCGTTGGAGCCACAAGGATATTTTACTGGTTGTAAACCATGAGCGGGGTGAAAAAAGTACCTACGACACAAACATTTTCCCAAAGAAGCATCCAAAAAAAAATTCAGTTTATATCTAATTTTCCCAGCCCCGTTCAATCCTTCCCAGCACAACGTGCCCATCCCTGCTGCTCTTGGGCAAAGGACACACCGTGATCCCTGCTGCCGGGATGGCGGGATGGCTAATCCGGTGTGTTTAGTGCAAATCCGGTGTCTCTGCATTGATCTCAGCAGCATCCCAAGGGTCTGGGTGAACCCACGGGATTTTGGCAAGACTTTCTCCCCTGGGAGATGCCATCAGGAGGGATGCGTGCCCTGCGGGGGCTTGGCTTGGAGGCCATAAGGGCTTTTTTGTGGTTTTCTTTTTTTTATTATTTTTTTTTTGTTCCAAGCAGCAGATAAGCAAAGTGCAAAGCGACTGAGCAGCAGGGTTGGGATGGGAACATATTGCAGCAATGCAGGGGAGGTGGCCTGGCCCCAGCCCCGGGCTGGGGGATACGCAGCATCTGAGAGCAGGAGCTGGGAGAAAAAAAAAAAAAGTTATCTCGAGATATTAAAGAGTTACTTTCAAACAATTAGAAAGCAACTGGTTGTCCTCCAAAGCGGGCAAATAGCTTTGATAGCTGAAGATCTGCTGCGAAGGGGGGGGTTGTGCTTGTTCTGCTCTCCCTGCCCTCCCCAACCCGGAGTTTTTCCTTGTCCGTGTCCCCCCCCAGCAGCTTCATCAGAGCTTGCAAGGTCTGGATCTATCAGCAAGGCAAAAATCAGTTTGCAAACCATCTTATTAAAAGGGATGGATCCGAGCTGTTTCTTAACATCACCCCTCCTCTGTATTCCCCTGCTGCGGGAGGGAACGGGAGCACGGGGATTTTTCAGCCTCTTTCGAGCAAGAACAGGCACCACAGAAATATTTTGGGAGGTTCACAGGGAGGAAACCTCCGTATACTTTCATTTTAGAAAATTAAATTTGTTCCAGCAGAGCTACGCTGGCTTATACGAGCTGAGAAAAAGCGGTTGGTGTGTTTCCTCGCTTGGAAATCTCCTTTATTTCCACACTTTCTCCCATGGATTTAGCGGCATCTCAAGTTTTAAGTGTGATTAGTTATTAAAAAAAAAATCTTTGCTACTCTGCTAGTGCAAATATTTGTTGTCTCATTAAAAAAATCACTTGTAAAGGCGCCGTCCTCGTGCTGCCCTGATGCCTCGCGCTGGGAATTGGGTTTATTTCACCTGCACACGGGGAGTTTTGCTGCTTCGGAAGCGTTGAACTCTGAGCAGCACCCGGATATGCAAAACCCGTCTGTCGTTGCGCCATTGTCCGCATTCCCGGGTTTTCTGGTTTGGCTCCTGGAGGCTGTGAAGGCAGCGGCAGCTGGCATCGCCGCGCCGAAGGGCAGCGGGACGGGTTTGGGTGGGGGAGAGCTGGCACGGCTCCGCCCTGGCTGCAGCTCCTTCCGTCGGGCGATTTTTCTCACTCGTGGCAGAAAAGAGGTGAATTCTCCCCAAAATCATCCCCAGGTGTTGCCCCAGGTGGAGGCTGTGGTGCTGCCCACCCGCAGAAATCCTGGGGGGGCTCTGAGTCCATTAACAACTATGGCATCAATGGCAGAAATGTGATTTTTTTTTGCTTTTTTTTTTTAAGCCTGATTTTTAGATTTTTTTTTTTT
>WKFP01014037.1:0-33554 GCA_011057875.1 Pterocles orientalis
GGATGCCCCATCCTTGGAGGGGTTCAAGGCCAGGCTGGATGAGGCTTTGGGCAACCTGGGCTGGTGGGAGGGGTCCCTGCCCATGGCAGGGGGTGGCACTGGGTGGGTTTTAAGGTCCCCAAACCATCCTGGGATTCGTGAAGGTCGAGCAGCGGCTGGTCGCTGGTGGGCACACAGCCAGCATCCCCCCGGGGTTCACGCTGCACCTGGGGGGGGGGTGCTGGTGCCTGGGGGGGGTCGGTGGCGGCTCTCTGCTCGGAACAGGGTTCGTTCCAACCCCGCGCAAGGATGCGAGTTTCCCTCGAGACCCCCCTGTTCTAAAGCTGGATAATCCCATTAGCGCCGGGCTGGCTCCTCCGGTCCTAGCGGCAGGTATCGCTGCAATTTGGCTGCTTAATAGTCCCTAACGCAAACTGCTAATTAGAATAAACAGAAAGGAGGGTTAGTAATTGTCCTTCAGTGATGGGAAGGAGCTGGGGGGGGATCGGGGCGCCTGGCTGCCAGAGTTGACTTTTGAAAGGAGCAATTAGAGGCGGGGGGGGTGTAACACCGCCACGGAGATTATTTTCCCAACTCATCGCCAATTCTTGGAAAAGGAACAAGAGGCTTTCTGTGACATAGTGGAGCATGAAGTTAATTTGTAATCTTGGAAGGAAGCAAACAGCCAGCTGCATCAGGCAGGGAACTCGATCCGGAGGAGCCCAGCGAAGGAACACGCGAAGCGAAGCCGCGGACGCGCCCCTCCTCATCCTCCCCGGCCAGCCCGCGCCGCTGGCCCCGCTCTCCGGGGTGTTTGCGGACGCGGCCGATGCGCTGGGCGGGTGTCGAGCGGACGCGTGAGCCAAGCCCCGAGGATTCTGGCTCGGGGCTGGTGGTGCTCAGAGCATCAGGACGTAACGCCTTGTGCAATATGTCCCGGGTCTGCCAGGGAGGGAGGAAGAATGGAGCTGGATCCCGGGCCCCCGGGGAGACACCCGCAGCGCCACGTCCCAGGGATGTGCTGGGGCTGTGTTAGCAGCGCGTCGCTGCAAGCGCCACGGTCTGGGCAGAGCCAGGGGCTGGGACCCCTCCAGGTGACTGCTCTGCTTTGCCCGTCGCGCATCTTTAGCTCCCGGCGTCCTCGGATGTCTGAGCTCCAGGTGCCACGTTGTGGAGGCAGACAGGAAACCATCGGCCGTACGCTGTCACTGGCGGTGTTTCCGTCCTCTTCACCGAACCCAGAGTTTAAAACTCTCCCTTGGGCAGATCGACGCAGTGCGAGCCGTGGGGTCTGCCAGCCGCCCCGCGACGCAAGCGGGCGGGAAGCACGCAGAGTCTTGGCGAAGGCTCCTAAATGATTTTTTTTTTTCTTTCAGACGATACGAAGCTCAATCAGTATGCGGGAAGCGAAGGTGAGCCTTAATCTCCTCTCTGCCTGCTTGCAGCCGTTCCAGGTGACGCGGAAATCAAAGGCGGGGAGGCTGCGGTCAGGCAGGGGCCGGGCAGGATGTCACCCAGCCACGGTCCCATTGTCCCTCCCCTGGTTCGTGCCAGTTGAGGTGGTGAGAAGTGAGAGTCGGGCTGGTCTGTTCTACCCTGTGCACACCACGGTGATGAGTTTCCTCTTCCCCTGTCATTCCCTTTCTTTGCATTTTTTGCATAGGCACGAGGTGGGTTGTTTGTTTTTTTTTTCTAATTTCTCCAAAGAGCAATATAAAAAACCCCCAAATTTAAAAGCATCCTTAGCCCAGCCCTGCCTTTCTCATCTCCGTTCCCGTGAATCCTCTCTTGGGCAGCCCCAAGGGCAGGGAACTGTTGCTGTAAAGCTCTCCGTGATTTCAGAGGGTGGGAAGGATCCGAGCCCTCTCCTGCCGGCGCTGCGGCCGTAGGCAAACCGTGAGCCCACCCTGCAAGCAGCTCAGGGCTGGGCGCAGGATCAGCCCCGCTGCGGGCACGGAAATGCGCGATCTTCCCAGTTCCAGCCAAATCGCTCCCCAGGGGCTGGTGACGCCGCTGGTCGTCCCCGCCGCAGCGCCGTGCCGCCGAGGGCGAGCGGGGGGTACGCACCGAGGACCCCGCTCAGCACACGGCGAAAGGCTTTCCAGCAGCCGATGGGGACAGAAGGTGGCTTTTGGGGGGTTACTGCACGGTGGCGGTGTGAGAGCTGCTGCTGTGGGCTGCAGGGGATGCTGGAGCTCGGGGAAGAGCTCTGGTGCATCCTGCCCTGCCCGACAGCCCCTCGGTTTTACGTGCAGGGCTCTGGAAGGTCTGGCCTCGCTTCTCTGCTCTGTCCTCCCTTTACCAAGGTCTCAGCACAGTCCCAGACTCAGCTGCGTCCTTTTTTTTTTCGCAGGCGTGGGAAGCAGCTTTCCTTCCAAGACAGCGGGCGCCCCGATCCACACGGGTACGATCGTGGGGATCGTCCTGGCGGTGGTGCTCATCGCCGCGATCATCCTGGCTGGAATCTACATCAACAGCCACCCCACCTCCAGCGCCGCCCTCTTCTTCATCGAGGTGAGCCGAGAACCTTCTCTCTGGCCAGGTCTGTCGTCCTCTGCTGTCACCCCAAATCCCGACCCTCTGGAGCAGAGCCGGGAGCAAAGAGGAGCGCTGTGATGAGAGTTCCCATCTCAGTTTCTTTTCCTGGTCCTACAGCCACAGCTCATCTCCCAGCCTCCAGCTGATGATGTTTTAAACTTAGGCTCTCCCCCTCCCACGCTGTTTTTATTTTGCTCCCTTTCACATGCTCCCTTTCGCACATTGCCATTTTTTTTGCCCCATTGCCTTTTTTTTTTCCCCCCCACCATGCAACGCTGGGCTCTCCCCCTGCTTGCACGAGCCGTCGCCACGCAGCCTGGCCGGAGGCTCGGTCGGAGCCGCGACACAACCGCGATCGCTGCCTTTCCAGCTGCCCAGCTGGATTTTTGTCGACTAAAATTGTCAGACGTTACCGATCGATGTCGTGCCATCAGCTTACCGCGTGGGAGGCGGCGTGAATGCTCTAAATGGAAGATTTTAATTCTAGGAAAGACAGGGGGTCCAACCATCTCCATCTGCTGCTAAAAGCCCGAGGAGTGCGTGGTGCAGGATCCCGAGGCAGGCGGGAGTGGGCTGAATCCTGGCAGAGGAGCTGCGGCGGAGGGAGGGAGCGGCACGCAGCCATCAGCCTTTATCCCTCGCTGGCGTTTTCCTGCAGCCCTCGTCTCTCCTCCGGCTGCAAACACACCCTGCAGAGAATCGAGCCGCACGGCCTCGGCTAGTCCAAACCCGAGCACCCGGCAATGTCAGGCGGGGCGATGCCCTTGTCCCTGTTTTGCAGACGGACACAGAGCTGACTGCTGATGGTCACCGTGGCCGTCCTCGGCCGCTGCCCCGGGCACAGGTCATCCCTTGTTCTGAGCCTGGTGTGAGATTTTCTCTTTAAAGTTTCCATTTCCTCCCCGTTCCCCCTTTTAACCTCATTAGCGGGTCAGCTCACTGAGGTCGGTGCATTGTAATGAACTCTTTTAAGCATGAAGCAATTTTTTAAAATTTATTTTTATTAATAAAAAGTCAAAACTTTCCCAAAGACAGCACTGGTTTTGTTCCAGGACCGAGCTTCCAATTTCCCTGCAGGCTTGGCGTGATCGGCTGTGTCCTAGCCTCTCATGGGTCTTTGTTTCTGTCCGCAGCGAAGGCCACACCGCTGGCCTGCCATGAAATTCCGAAATCACACCAACCACGCAACGTACTCGGAGGTGGAGCCGGCCAGCCAGGAGAAGGAGGGTTTTGTCGAAGCAGAACAGTGCTGAGCGCCTCTCCCCCTGCGCCTCGAACCTCCCGTGTCGCAAGCGTTGGAGTCTCCTGTTATTCTATTGCAAAGTCTTTCCCCTCTTGGAAAAGAAACAGCAAGCAGAGGAAAAAAGACCCAATGGAGCATTTGAAAAGAACAAGTCGGGGCGATGCGAGGCTGGGACTTGCCTGGATTCCTCGCGGGACAGCAGAGCTGCAGCGGTGGCAGTCAGCGGTGACACTGGACTCTGCCCGCAGCGCGGCACTGAAGCCCTGGACGTGGCGGTAGAAAAAACGAGCAGTCAGATTTTTAGCGTGGTGTGGGTTTTTTTTTTTGGTTTGTCGTTGGGTTTTTCCCACCCATGCGTGGCTGACCTCCTCCCTCCTCCCCCAGGGGCAGCAAAGGGGAAACCAAATCTCCGTACGGGCAAAAAACGCGGCTGCCTCAAGACAGGCTCTTGGGGACAGCAAAATCGATGCTTTTTGTGCACCCTGTGGCTCTGCCTGCACTCAGGAACACCGGGCTGCTGCCTCTGCCCATCTCTGCGGAGCGGCGGGGTAGCTGGGGAGGTCAGGTTGGGTCTCCAGGGCTCCCCTCTCCCCCAGCTCTGTCCCTTTCCACCCTCTCCCCTTTCTCCTTCTTTGGGGGCAGGAGATGTTTAATTTTGGCTGGGAAGCCCCCAGCCCTTGTCTTTTCATCCTGCAGCTGGTCTTCCACCACCACGGCTCCCACTCCCTGCCCTCCTCTCCTTTCCCCGAGAAGGGGAACCCTCATCTCCTTTACGGGCAAAACCCTGCGGAGGATTCACCTCCAGGATCTTTGTGAGCCAATGGCTCCGATGCACTTTTTGGCATTTTAATTAATTTGCTAAATTACTAATTACGGCCCTTTCCCGAAAGGAGACAGAGCGTGAAAAAAAAAATCTTAGCTTCCTTCAAAATACGTCCTCCTGGCAGCCACAGAGTGGGGGTTAATGGAAGAGGAGGGGGACGGAGCTCTGGCCAAAGCCGTGTCCTCCACGGGGCTAAATCCTGCCCTAAATCCGAGCTCATTCCTGGGCGTTTCACACAGGGAAGGTGTGAAGCCGTACATGCCTTGATACCATTGAAAAATCTGAAACTCACCTTGTTAACAGGGTAGTTTTTAGAGCCTGCTAAAGTCAGTGGAATTTTTTTTCTATTTTTTAATATGTCTGCGAGAGGCCCCCGGTTTGGATTTGTACATAATCGCGATTCCAGAATCTGACCCTAAGGGCTTGGGCACTACATCTCTCAGGGTTTTCTACTCCTTCTGTGCAATTCACGACTAATCCGCAGAAATACTCGACCCCAACCTTCCGCAGCCACCAGCCACGGGACCGGGCCCTAAACTGAGGAAAGCTTGTATCAAAAATAGAGAGTCCAAAGGCCAGAGTAAGGGAAAGTTTTCTTTCCCCCACCAAAAAAAAAAAGTGTTGGTTCTATGGGGCTTTTTTTTTTTTTAATTTCTTCTTGATCCTCACTTATTTATTCTGATAATCATGTTTGGTGCATATTTTATCCACTGGCTGGTTCAGCTGTCGCTGGTGGTGATTACTGCCAAAGGCAGGGTCTGTCTAATTAATGTTTTCCTTCTCATCTGCTGAATTTATATAGCCATTAAAGATAAATATGGATGCTTTGTGGCATTTAGACCCCAGATTATACTTTCTCATACATAGCCACTAGGGAGACTTCTGCTGCATCTTATTATGGCACAAAGGCACCAAAATGCTCACGCGGGGAAAGTCGGACGGAGTCGTGCCAAGTTGTTATGGCCCAGACGGTCTCTCTTTAGACATATTTTGAAGATAAACTTTATTCCCAAATAAAGCTTTCAACTGGAAGGCTGTGGGTTTTTTTCCCCCCCACCCTGTTTCCCCGAAGTAGAAAGAATTCAGAAGGATGCTGTCATCTCATTTTTGCCCAGGATGTGATCTCCTTTGAAATGGTTATGAGCTGGTAAGGAATTTTCCCTAGATTTAACTCTTTTCAGATAATAGCCTCGTTTTTACTGTTTTTCTGAACATGCATGCACAGTAACAGCAAGATCCTGCGTGCTCCTCTTCCCCTGCAACCCCTGGAAATGCTAGGGAACATCCCAGGTTCTGAAACGCTGAGAATTTCAAAGCAAACAGGCTTTAAATAGCGTGCGGCGGAGCTGTATAAATCACCGGTGCGTTACTGCAGCCAGGATCTCCGGAGGATCAGGTGGGGAACAGCATCATCCACGTGCCCTAGCACAGAAGCAGTTGAGATATGTAAAACACCTCTACCCCCGGGGAGACGCCAAATTCTGAATGCACAGAGTAAAAAAGGTTTTTTTAAAATTTTTTTTTTCCCCCTTTAAGGAAAGACACAAACCGAACCAGGCTGTTCTGCAGCCGTGCACCAGATGTTTGGTGTACCTTCTGCTGAGGAAGAGGGGCTGGGATATTGTCAGGTGGAGCGTTAACAGCTCCAGTTCATCATCTCTAAGACCTTGTGGTAGAGCAGATGGAGAAGTTACTGCCCGTAGTCACGTGCGTGCTCCGAGCTGAAGGTTTGGATCCAGTCGGCGTCTCCCACTGCCCAGCCTGGAGAAGGCGGCACTTGTACGTTGTGTCTCAAGGAGGAGAAAAAAAAAAAAATTCTGTCCTACCTTTGGACATGAGATCCAGCTCTGAGCACTTGAAGTTCACATCTGGGAAGCCTGTGAGTCAGCAGGGAGCGATCTTTTCTGAATGTCATCTATTAAATTCTGGAAAACCCAATGGTAATGTTGCCGATGCCTAGAAAAAGGAGGGAAATGTCTTTACCATCAACAAGTCCTGCTCTAACATTGAAGAGGGGAGTCTGGGCTCAGGTACAACGCTGGCTGCACCAAGGCACAGGCAGCAGGATCGATTCTGCTTTCCCGTCTGTCAGACTCTGACTCCAAGCTGCCGGTTAATCTCGCTCGTCTCGGGTGCCGAAGCAAGGGCGTGATGATGGCGACTACGACATAGAGTTCGATTTTGCTTTTAATCACGTGGCTTCTCCAGCCACATCCTGAGCTTTCCTCCGGACTCTGATGGGACCCAGCGCTGGGGCTTGCTTCAGAGCAGCCTCCGCCATGCACGCATGAATCCTGCCCCATATATTCTATAGCTATGGGATGGGCTGGGGCTGCCAGCCCCCCGCTCGGCTGGTTAAAAGCACACACAACCCCCAAACCACAGCTCTGGCTCCTCGTTTGTCCCTCCAAGCACCCTGCCCAGTCTGTGGCCGTGGCTGAGCCGGTCGTAAGGCAGAAAACAACGTCACATATCCGCTCCTTGGCCGCTCACCTGCAGCAGCAGCTGGGAAAACACAGCTCGGGGCGTAGCAGAGACAGCGAGAGGCTGGTTCTGCTCCGGTGAAAGTTGGGGGCTAACCCCCTTTCCCCATTTTTTTACATCAGTGGGAACAGGACCCAGATCAAAACACATCCTCCCAATAGCTAACGACCCACCTTCCACATACTTGAATTCACAGCACAGTCGGACTATTCAGAGGGACTAAAGGCACTTTAATTGTCTTTTAATGCAATGTAGTTACAATGATTATCTGCATGGAATACAGTCTTAAAAAATAAAATCTTCCCTTTTGGACTGCTTTTTTTTCAAATAAAACCTGCAAAGGATTATTGGTGCTGTTATCTGAACTTCTGAGCAGGATGGGAAATACTTTCACCTTGTATTCTTTTAATTGACATGATAAGAATACAAGGACTTTTTTTTTTTTTTTTAAAGACATCCTTTTCTGTCTCAGTAAGAACACATCGTTATCAGGAGGTGTTCCCAGGACACATCTAGGATAAGAACGAATGTAATTGAGGTTTGAATGAAGACTATAATTTTCCTCTCATTTTATTCTGCTCGGCTTATTTAGATTTTTTTTTTTTTTAGGCTTCTCAGCCTGAGCAATGCCATTTGCTTGGCCCATTGGACTTTTTTGACAGTAGCCAGGTTTAGCATTTTGATCTCTGCACTAGCACCAAATTATTTAAAAAAATGTAAATCACTTTAAAGGTCAATCTGAGACCTCTGGGTAGCACCTCCAGGTTTACGCTTTCTTCGTTATTGTACATTAAAGGTACGAACAAATGGGCACGATGCAGTAGCTGAGAGGAGATGAATTGAGGAAACACCCACCTTGCAATTAACTACGGATATCAACAGCTGAATTCCCACGGGAGCTTCGATAGCACTGCTTCCACGTGCCTTACACCTTGAGTAGTAATGTTGCAATATTGGAAAAAAGAAAAAACATCTCAGCTTCTGCTCCTTTTCCCCTCCCCAAGCCCCTCGCACCCCTCCCCAGGAGCCTTTTCCTGGCTGGGAGAAGCTGTGCTAGCACAAAGAATTCTGCTCTCCCAATGCCTCCTCCTATTTTTCTGAGCAGAGATGTAGCAGAGATATAATTAGAATATATATATTTTCTATTTTTATAGAGATACACAAGAGCAGAGATAATTTATCATATCTAAATACGCACAAATGTCAGCTCTCCTGAACAAATAGTTCTCATGCTAAACAACATCCTAGAAACGGGGGAAAAAAAAATTGCTTTAGTCATTACGCAAATAAACGAGGGTTTGTGCCCTGGAAATGCAACTGCAGCCTCAGGTACGGCAGCACGCGGAACCGTAATTAATAGCGAACAGATTGTTACAACAGGCCTGTGGGTGCTGGAATAAAATCTCCAATAGATGCAGGGCTCCGAATCTGCATTTTACAAGGGCTGGGGAATGAAGCTCACTGGGAGCGGGGAACGGGGGCTCCTGAAGCCCTCGCCCGGTTGTGCATTAAATGTCTTTGTGCCTGGGGCTGCCTCATCCAGAAAGGAAGGCTGGGAGTCATTTCCTCTCTCACCAATGGTACATGTGCTAATATTTGTAAGATACTTACACGTGCCGAGGGAAAAGGGGTGGAATGACTCGCTGACTGCAGGCATCACGTCCGTCTCAGCGGCTGGGTTTCTGCAGCTCTTGCACTCTCTAAAAGAATTTAGAAGTCTTCTCAAGTCCGCCGCAGAGCTGAGGAACGGCTGCTGGAGTCGACCTGTGTGACCAGAACACCAAGAGCTGACACTGGGGTGGGGGGCTCATCCCAACCCCAGAGCAGGTCTGAGGGAAGCCACGGAGCTGATCATCGTCCTGGGGTTCTGTTATCTTCGGGAGACAATTTTACTGGTTTGCATAAAACACATTTCTGGCCCATGGAGGCGAGAAGCAGATCATCAGCACAGCCCCAGGAAAGGGAGACATCCCACTATTTTCTTGTTACAAAAGGACGAGGAAGAACCTGCGAACCCAAGCCACATACTGAAAATTTCGCCAAGGCTGGGGTTTATTTTTCTTTTCTTTTGCCTTTTTACACAACAAATCCTGATTGTTTAGCAAGTAGATCAGAGCAGGCAGCAATTTTCCTTTTTCTCGGTCCCCTCCTCAATTTGAATTAAACTTATAAAAACTGACGGGTGGTTTTGTTACAGTTTTTAAAACCTGGCAAAACCCTTTTCCCCCGCACAAAATACATCACTAAGAACATTTCAGGATTGCTGTGCTAAAGGAAAAAAGAAAGCCTTTAATATTTGTTTTCCTTTTTTTTTTTTTTAAAGTACTGAAAAGAGCAGGTTTGCTGTTCTTTGAAGGATAATAGCAGGTTTCATGCCTCCAAGTACCTGCTGGCTTCCCAGTGCCTGCTCTCGAGGGTTATTTCCATGACTCCGCGTTGCTGCAGGAGGATTTTTAACCCTGCCAGCACAACTACAGAAAAATGAGAAAACCCAGGGTGAGAATTTCTGAACTTCTTCACCTTTTCTAGCTGACAGAGGGGGGATAACTCGACCTGCCTGGCTGTCCACAAAGAAACGAAGATCTCCGATAGCTCCCGCTGTCGGCAGAGCAGGTGAGCGATGCCCGGTACGTGAATCTCCCAGAAACAGCCCGTGCCACGAGCTTTGGCACTGGGAACATGGCCCTGCGCAGTGAAGAGTACGACAGAAGCTTGAGGCGATCATGAGGTTAATTTATTTAACATTTGTGCTATCCCTGGTTATTGCACTTTCTCGATATTTCCCTGCCTCTATCGCAGGATGGATTATTTTCCCTCTCCAGACAGGACAGCCGCCGTGGCTCCTGCAGAGCTGCTCTGCGGCATTGCAAGACAATTTGAATCCCTACGGAAACAAGGTTTTTCGTGGTGTTTCTTCAAAAAAATAATAGGGCCTACCAATATGCTCAGCCTGAGAAAACCGATCAGATCATAAAGCAGAGCGGCACTGGCTGCAATAACTTCCTCTCTGTTCCGAAGCTTCCCATGGCTCCAGCGGGTAATTATCTCCACGTTGTGCTGACAGGTTCCCATCTGTTTAGGGCTGAACATTGCATCTTAAAAAGCAGCAGAAAGGAAGAGCACGAGTTACACACTGACAGGATCGCTCAGCTCCTCGGAAAACCAGAGGAACTGGATTTGAGATGCTAATGAATTCTTACTAATCCACTGCTACTTTTTTTTTTTTTTTTTTTTTTTTTTTTTTTTTTTTTTTTTTTTTTTTTTGGTGCTGGTCTCTATTTCTCTGCAAAACTGGAAGATGGAGAAAAGCTGAAGACAGGAAAAATAGATGGAATATTTACAAGGAAGGAGCAGACTGGAAAACCCAGAGGCCAGATCCTCAGCTAGGGTTTAGGAACTGCAGAGGACTGCAGAGCAAGGTAAACCTTCGGTATCTGATGAAGGATGAACAACACACAAACCTGCACCACCTCTGCACCCACCTCATCCCCCCGCTCCCTTGCCTTGCCTCTTTCAATCTTATGTCTTCTCCATCCACGGTCAGAGGCAGGAAGCAGGAGCCAGGACTCTGGATCCCACCTCTGGAATCTTCCAACCAACCTTGAAGAAGTCCCTCGGCTCCCCCTGCTTTGGACAAGGCTTACCTCCTCCAAGGGCACGGCAGCAGCTCTGGGATTTGACGCACGCAAAAGCCTTTCAGGATCTGCGATCGACGAGCACAGCAGCAGGACAGAGCGACGTTAATTGGCCTCAGCCATGATCACTGTCCAAAAGGAGGTGGAAGAGGCAAGGAGCAAACGGCAAGTCCTGGCATTAAACCCGTTTCTGCCCCATATTCCCCAAACCCAGACACTCACGATCCTAAGAGGCACGAGGACATCTGGAAATTCTGCGTGTTAGTGAAGATCCTGCCGTGGTTTCCCGCCGTCCTGTGTTTCAGCAGGGTGCCACGTGGGTTTGATGTCGCAGTGAGGACACGGGTGATGCAGCATCACCCAACTGCAGCCAGGGTCAGAGCAGCCAGGCCACGGATCAACCTCCGTCCTACAATGCACGGAACATACTCAGTGATTACTTAAGTTTTTTCCCTGTTACCAATTTTTTTGTTAAATTTTCCATTATCTTGTTTTTTTTCCTTTAAATTCACCCAGCTGCATCTCCTCCACATCACTGCACAGGCAAAAGAACACAAAAATGGGACTCGGCGTGATCAAAATTCCGATCAGCATCTCAGCAGATCAAACCGCTTCCGAGGTCTGGGCCAGGACGTTGGATGGACACACTCCTGCCCCTTCTCAGCCCTTCCACGCGCTGCCAGCAGTCCCGAAATAGAAAAGCCAGCCAAGGAGGGGACAGCGTTTTTATCCTGAGAATTAAGAGGGATGACACAAACCAGCGCCTTAATTCGCTCCATATCCTTGCACAACACACAGCAGAGCCTGTGCTGGATGAGTCAACGATCCCCCTCTAATTATATACTTTTATCATTTTGTAACAAGCCTTAAACCGCTTTCTTCGAGCAGAAATGAAAGGCTGCGTTTAAGCTCCCTAATAACATTTAAGAGTTTCAATCAAACCTCGGGAGAGAATAAACATTTGGCAAATGAGAGAAAAATCTGATTTAAACACTGTAGAAATTTTACTGCTTAAAACTGCATCTGAAGTGACACAAAACTTGGAAGCATTATGTCTTCCTTCTGCGGTTTATTATTATTTTTTCCATTTTGTAATGTTTATAGTGTACTAGATGCTGTTCCTATTAGCGCTGGTGCAATTTTTCCAGCGTTCTCTTTTCACTCCCACCACATTTGGAGTTTTCTTTGAACGCCCCAGCTCAACTCTCGAGACCGCAGAAGAACGCCAGCTCTCCGCCTGTTGCTCAACAGCTTCCTAGATATTTACATCCAGCCCTCGTGGTGGTGAGAAATAGCTGAAGACATGAAGAAGGCAAATTCTAAAATAAAGGTAAAAGAACACCTTAAATCAGCAATTTATAATGCTGGTTTTGGGAGGTTGCACCCGCTGGCTTGGCACACGCCTCCTGCCCCCAGAGTCCCGACGCAACGAGGCTCGCTTGAGCGGGACGGACGGGAGCCAGGCGCAAATCCTTCCCCTGTAAAACCAGACGTGATTTGTGCAGGCGTGACAGACCGCAGAGCCCCTTCCCTGACCCTGGAATCCCTCGGGCTGGAAGGGGCCTCCCGGGGCTTCTCCAGTTGCCCACCCCAAGGCACAACAGCTCCCTGGCTTTTCTGGGAAGGTTTCCCTACCGAACCGCTCCCATCGCCTATCTGCACCTGGTTCTACACTGACATACAGGTGCTGCTCCCATCGCAGGGCGCTCTGATGTTTTTCCTGAAAATCATGCATGAGATGAGTGAAATAATGACTGAAAACTGCAGGTTTAATAGCAGGGAAGATCGAGATCTTGCCTGCGCGACCGTTGCAGAAGAATTTCATGACATGCTTCAACACAGCTCCAGCGCGTCTACAGCTACCTCCAACTTCCTGGGAGTTTCAGATGCCGAACGTGCTCGGGCTCTTCGGAAAAATCTCACCAGCAGCTGCCTGCTGCCTAAACCCAACCCCACCACAGTCCTGCTCTTGTCATTGCAGTGGTGCCACCGTTCCTGCCGCTGACAGAGCACCAGCGACGCAACGGATATTTTTACCAGTTACATAATGTTGCTCACACGTTGGGTGTAGGCAGGGCAAGGATAAATTAGGTACACAAGCCACGGCCACTCATGCATAGAATAAGCAGTTAGCACTCTGGCAGAACCATCACCATCGTTTAGAACAACTCAATTGTACTTTTTTTTTTTCCTTATTAGCTTTCATCCCGTCATCTCAAAACCGTTTACAAACATTGACCAGATTACACAGCCTCAAATGAAAAAAAAACAACCGTGACTCATTCAACCAATTTAAAGCAAACACAAGATAATACTTTTACCCCACAACGCAATTAAATTGCGGAACTGTTGCTGTCGTTAAT
This sequence comes from Pterocles orientalis, assembly GCA_011057875.1. NCBI lineage: Eukaryota > Metazoa > Chordata > Aves > Pterocliformes > Pteroclidae > Pterocles > Pterocles orientalis. The sequence continues at coordinate 13,066 of WKFP01014037.1, forward strand.
TATGCCAATCACTGTGCAGTTAAATGTATTTATGGAGGAGCCCAGGTGTAGCCTTGGACTCAGGAAACCCTTAAATCCTCATCAGGCCCCAGAAAGCTGTTCCACAAGGAGGATAATCCATACACCCTCCATTTTATTATATTTTTTCCCAAAGCAGTGATATCTGGGAACTTCTAGAGACATTTATATTGGCGTGAATGAACAACTGATGCCAGTCTGAAGTTCTTTATCCTGGCATTCCTGAAAGGTGACAATTTTGTGGTGGAACACAGAGGTGCAAAACGGAGGCTGATACCTTTCTGTGTGCGACAGAGTTCCTGAAGGATTTACAGAGGCAGAACGCAACGGCACAAAGAGACGTTCAGCCAGGCGCTGCTAGCTACCTCCCAGCTGGAAAAAAGAAACAGGGACGAGGCAAGTGTTTAGGCTCTACCTAGCTGCTGCTGCTCAGCTGGACAGACTTGGAGGCACATTATTTCTGCATGCTTGTCTAATTTATCTTTTCAGCAAAACCACTGCCATCATGCTTACATCGTCACGGCATTCCCACTCTCCTTGTCACTAATTTAAGCAGCAGCTATCAGACGATGCAGTATCATTATATTTGGGGTTGATTTTTCTGTTTTGTTTCTATTTCAGTTTCACTAAGGAAAGTTCTTCCTTCAATAAAGTTCCAGGAAAAAACAAACAAACAACTGCCTGTGGGGAAAAAAAAACAAACCTCCTGGGGAAAAGTCCTTTAATCCAGCTGCAGCCCTCTGCTGCCATCGTATGGGAACTGCCTTTGGAGCAGCAGGAAAACCTCTCCTGAGAGGTTCAGTTACTATCCGCGTAAGAACCAGTTACTTACAGCCAGCTACTTTGGTGTCAGAATTTGTAAAAGGAAATATTTATTTTAAAAAACCAGTTTGCTAGCAAAGACGAACTGTTGACTGCTCTAACAAAGAACGGCAGCTTGCCGTGGTTTTCCCGAGACGGCAGCACCCTGGAACAAAATTTTACAGTACAATGCAACAGCATGTATAACAGTTGTGCGGCAATTCATAACTACTTGTCGTAGCCCAGCCTCCAACAACAACCCGTGCAGCTGGTATCGCGCCGTATTCTGGTTTTACGGTGCTACAGCTTTGCTCCAAGACATATACTACGGCACGCCGACTTAGCGCTGTGACATCTTTCCACTGCAGCAAGTGCATTTGTATGCAGGCCTCACCGTCCCCTGTAACCAGCCTGTTCCGCAGCACCGTGTCCCCAGAGCCGCGCAACAAGCTCCTGCTCTGGCGCTGGTGCAGGCTGGGGCCTGGTGCTGCCGCCTGGGGCCTGGTGCTGCTGCCTGGGGCCACGCTTTCCCTCAGCAGCCTGCAGATGGGGTTTGGCGGGCCTGCTCTCGGCCACGAGCAATTTTGGAGCACACAGGGGTCATGCTAACACCACAGGCCGGTGGTGCACTGAGGTTCGGTCAAGGCAAAACCCACAAACAGCTCCACAGGTGTCCCAACACCCACAGCCCGGGGACACTCCTCACGGCCCCTCACACCAGGCCGTGGGCACAGGCCTCGCCGTGCCTCATGCTCCCCCACCGCCCGCCCCATGGACACCAAGGGCCTAAAACTCCGTCCCGAGGACAGCAAACCGCCCCTGGGAGCCCTAACAGCCCCCCTCGCCCGGCCACGAGGCGGCTGGAGGCGGCAACCGGCCCCCCCCGCGCACCGCCCGCGCCGCGCTGCCGCCTCACCGCGAAATGGAGGCCCAACGGCCGCCTCGTTAATTATTCATGAGGGGGTGTGGCCACACCGCACGCGTGGCAGGGGGACGCGTTCTCCTTACGGAGAGAGGGGGCGGTGGCTTATTGAATATTCATCAGGAGGGCGGGGACAAGAGGGCGGGAGAGCCGTGCGCGAGGCGCTCGCTTCCGGTTTCTCTCTCTCTCCTACGCTAAAAGGGGCGGTGGGCGAAATAGGCGGGAAAAGAATGATGATAAATTAGCGCAAAAACCACGGAGAGGGGCGGAATTATTAATAACACCAATGAAACACTACTAGAAGGAAACACATCTGGGTAATTTCTTCCCTCCGGCAGCTACGTGACCGCCGTCAGCCCCGCTGACAGCCACCACCCTGAACCTGAGCTGGTTTTACTCCGCGTTTGCAAACGATCCTGTCAGCGGCCAAAGTCCACAAACACAGGTGCACCTGCCCGCATTACTGTGCCCACACCCCCCTTTTGACCCCGACACTTGACCGAAATCATGCTTTAAAAAAAAGATTTTAAAATAATAATTTTAATTTTTTTTTCTTTCTTTTTTTTCCCCCCACCCCAGGGACACAGGGTGTGCTGCTCACCGGAGGAAGCAGGGTCTGCTCGCCCCACACGCCCCCGTCCCTCGGCTGCTCCCCTCAGACGCAGCCTGGCGGGCGGCCTGGCCGGGGGGTTTTTGTAAGGGAGAGAATTTCCCTGAGGTAAAAAAGAGCTTGTAAGGTGTTGTTTGTAAGTAGGCTTCGACCACGAGACCTTCTATGTCACCTGTGTGTAGGTTTGAGGGCGCAGGTCCCCGTTTTCAGCCCCGATCTGGGCAGGCTGTGGGGGGAGACAGGGCCGCGGAGGGCTGAGGAGAGTGCGGCCTAGCCGGCCGTTTGGCCTAAAGCTCTGTCATAGCCCGGCTGAATCACCCCCAAAAGCCCAGGTAAAAGGCCAGATAGAACCCCCTCCACCAGTACTGCGGTCTGAGGGGCAAAACCACCCCGGGGCTGAGGAAAAAGCAGCAGGTGCTGGTGTTTCCCCTCCGCCTGGGGCCTGAAGGGACGAGCCGGCGCCAGGCCTCCCTCACGGCACAGAAACCCCCTCGCCACCGGCAGCAGGGGCAGGATTCCCCCAGCCGTGCTTTTTACTCAGGGTTATTCACCGATTTAGATGCTTATGGGACTGGTTGGCACTACCAATCTGAGGTAGAGCCTGCAGTGTAAAAAAAATACGCTTTTTGTAAGCTGTGGGTGTAGGCCTGGGGGTTACCAGTACGAACATAACTGCACGGCTGTGCTCGGTGCGCTAAGGTTTGTCATCCCTCTCTTGAACTCGTATGTTTTCATTTGTGCTGACAAGTGAAAAGAGAAATGGAAAAAAAAAGAAAAAAAAAAAAGAAAAAAAACCCTGTGGAGTTAATATTTGAAGCCATTCGTTTTATGCTCTTTGTGACCAGGCAGGGAAACGGAAACGGTTTCCAAGCCAATCTCCAAAGTAAACAACCTTTTGCAATAAATGTTTGCCAAATGCTAACACACACTCGGAGAAATATCAGGACAAGAGTGCATCCATTAGCAGGAGTTTAGCGACTGCTTAAGGACAAGAAACATTCCAGGGCGAAAGTCGATGCTTTCTGCCTTGTAAACAAATTAGCTTATAGCAACAAATAAGAGGACCCTGCTTAGCTAATATTATGAGTTTAGCTTGTTAAATATTTAACATTTACCTTTCAATTTTCCAGTCTGGATTAAGCAGTTTTCTAAACAAGTGGTGTCCCAGCAGCAGATGGAGATGCACAGACCATTGCCCCGCTCTGGCTGAACTCCCTGTGAAATAAAAACCACGTTAAGTCAACGAAGAAGCAAATGGAAGCTTTCAGCAAAGTCTCTAAGCTTTGGCTTTGAATCTCACTGCTTATAATCATTTTTATTTACATTCATTCTTTCTAGCTCTGCTCTAAAGTAAAATAGTAGCAGTCAATTCAACTTCAATCGAGTTGAACAGAAACAGACCGGAATTGGCTGAAAACCTCCCTTGTGGCAAAGAATTTTTTTTTTCTTCCATATAACACAATTGCAGACCCAAGGTACAATTTCCATAAAACACTTAAAAATACCATAAATCCTTACAGTGCAGTCCTGCTAAAGAAAGTAAAGGCAAGGAGGGAGGAAAGTGTCGTAAAGATTGCAACTTTATTTCTGAAGTATGAGTCAGAAATATGTATCAGATTTAGCCTTGAGCAAAGTTCAGTGGCGCTTTGTTTATAAACAGGAGTGGAGCTGCTTTGTATATTGTACACAAGTTGTCTTGAATCCACAGCTGGGAGTATAAAATTTCCACTGACTTCAGCCTTTGCTTTCTTCACTTTCAGAAGATAAACACTTCTTTTAAAGGTGTTACCTCTATTTTCTATCTCTTGCCTGAGCAGCGTAAAAGCCTAATGAAACCCTAATTTTAGGAGCAGTTACATTTGCTCATGAGCCTTGTGAAAGTTTAAACTCTAAGCCTCTTTAGCTAGCTAGAATTATACCACACCTAAATTAAAAATGCTTCCAGTGAAGTATAACTTCCTGAAATGTACAATGCAAACTCTATCCAGCACACAAGGGCAAGTCAGCCAAGCCCACTGGTAACACTTGTAGCCCCGTATCCTCTCGGTTGTCAGTGCACACAGTGCTGCCATTGTGGATGTGGCGATTTTGCTCAGTGGCGTATTCGAGAGGTCTGGCTTGCGTGCTTCAGTAATACATACGAAGGATGTTTGGAACTTGTTTTCTGTAATTTTTGTAAATTTTTAATCTCTGAAACAATGAGGTCTATTCTCTGAGTGTATTTCCCACTGATGGTAACTGGGATGTTGCGCTACAGCTTGGACGGGTTCCAGTTGTGTTACTAGCAGTGCTGCCAGCTCTTGTAATTATACTGCAGCACTCGTTCTCTTTGGCAATTTCCCTGAAGCCTCAGCTGCTGGAATCAAGAAACTGTGAAGAATCTCAGTTAAAAAAAAGATAAAGATAATGAAGCAGTAACTCATTGTTGCCTGACAATATGAAATATACCTATTCTAGGGACTCAGAAACCAGGTGAATCAAAATAATTTATTTATTGATCTTTTAAAACTCATTATTTTTCAGACCCTCATCAACTAACCCATGTATATGATGAGATTTTTCAGACTCCATTGCTGTGTCTACAATGGAGTGATTTCCTCTTAGCCTAGTTTTGAGTACACGGGTTTCCTCCTCTGAAAACAGGACTTTCATATTTCCTCTCCAGGTTAAATTTATGGGACTAACAGAACAATGACGTCGACTGCAGGGACTACCTACACCTTGATCCCTAACCAGAAATACCGGCGCAGTAACCGTCGCTTCAAAGAGTGCTGCAACATCTTGGACACAGATTCCCAGTCTCTGCCAACACTTGGATATTTTCAAACACTTCCATTAGAGATCTTTCAGATGGTATTGAATTATCTTTCAGGTGAGAATCTGATAGGAAAGGTATTATTTCCAAGAGCTGAAAATTACCAGAAAAATTTTCCATTTAGAAAAAGCTGTTATTATTTAAAATGTTTTAGCTTTTAGCTAGTTGAAGTTATTGAATGTGTCTTATTCTCTGAACTTTCAGCTTTTATGTATGAAGAACCAACTTACCAAAATTTCAATAATTACAAACTATTTGAAGTGCGTTTTGCCTGTTATGTGTGAAAAGTATTCCTTAGATCTATCAATTTCTAATTACTACAGTTTTTTGGCAAAGGAGATAACCAGTAATTAAATGTACTTTTATTTGTAAATCTTATTTCTTGGCCTATTTTTGAAGTAAGATGAAGTTATTGACTAGTCATTGGCATTTTTCTTGCAGTAAAGATTTACAGGTGTTCCGGGTTTTGCTTTTTCAGTGAAGGATATCAGCATGCTCAGCATGGTGTCGAAAGCCATCAGCAACCGCCTTATTAATTACATCTCAACCCCATCAGGAAACCGAAGGCTCTTATTGCAAGACTTTCACAACCTTGAGCTACCTGGCAAGAGAGAAGGATCTTATATTTTAGAGCACTACAAATCTCTAGGTGATCCTTTAATGCAAACGGTAACAATTAGGGGAGAATCGAACTCAGTTAAAAGGTTTCTTCTGGTATACGCATTGATCGGTAAAACGCTGAGGATATGGCCCAAATCATTTGCGCAGCTCCCTCTGAAGGTGAAGTTCCTCCCCGTGCCAAATAGCCCACTCAAATACCATTAACCGGCAGGGGGAGGTGGGAGGAATTACCTGAAATGATTCCAAAACCTCTTAGTTATGGAAAAAATAATGTATGTTCTGCCTCCTCTGTGTTTATTTTTTCATATGAAATGGCAAGCAGGGCTCGGGCAGAGGATCAGCGCTCAGTAGTAGGTGTTTCCAAATTTAGTTTGTTTGGACACCACCACTGGAAACTGCAGCAGAAACCAAGACCCGAGGCCCCACGCTAGCTGAAGGAATTTGGCGGTTCAGACTGCCTTCCTGGATCGCTCTGGAGTAGCTCACATTCCTCAGTCTGGGAAATGGAGCCGCAGCGCTTCAACGCAGCCTCATTCTAAAGTGACCCACAGCAGTTGCCATCAGAAAGCCGGCTTGCTAGTCTGCTTGCGATGTATTGCAGATCGCATTCCGCTGCTCAGAAAAGAAGTATGCTCATCACAAAAATGTTATCACAGTTGTCAGTGACTAGCATTCTCCTTGGCAGCTTTGTATCAGAGTTCAGAGACTAAAATGGGCATGAAGAACACATTTTCCTCTCACTCTCAGCTCAAGGGCAGTGTGAGAATGTCAGCACTTCTGCTGTCACGGCATACCGTGTGCTAACCGAACCCTCTCTGGGTGAAAAGATTCACTTGTTCTTTCTTTCAGCAGCTCAGACCTCTTTTGGCATAGCGTGAAAAATAGAAATCTAGACAATGTGGGTTCGATGTTAACGAGGAGCACTGTGCATCCTTAGATTCGAAGTTGTTTGCTTTTTAACTTTCCTGTTAATCTTTAAAACACATTGATTCCGAGTCATTCAGCCCCTCACTCAGAAATGAACAATTCCCTCTTTGCATCCCGAGCACTGAAAATTTTCCTCATCCACCAGCAGTGTTCTGTTGTAAGCAATCCATGTAGGTTTTAAGGTATCTTAAAATAATCTTAGTGTTTTATTTTTCAAATTAAGCCTGAAGATCTACAATTTATTTTTTTAAAAAATCAAAATTAGTTTGGGCTTTGTTGTAACCACGTACAAAGTGGCAGCTTGTTATTTAAATGCAGGTGGGAACCCATTGCTATAGTAGGCCTAGTCGTAAAAACACGACATATTCAAAACATAAAGATCATCGGCAATATCTGTGTCATCAGTGGAGGGCTCAAGAGAACTTTGTGTTAAGAGGTCAGTTGGAAAATCAATATTTACAGCAGGGAAGTCTGGAGTCAATGGGAAAAATTCATTCCTGTCCAGAGAGCCTGAGCAGGGTCTGCACGTTACATAAATCTCACTTAAACTCCGAGGGGTCTGGCTCCACTCAAGTCCACGGTAAAATCTTCCAGTACTTGTAACGGGGTCAGAATTTCAGTCATTGTTTAAAATGGGCTTGAGTTATAAACGATCGTGGGGCTGTCCTCCTTCCCGGGGGGGATTTTACTGCACAAAACCAGGAGCAGCACCTTGTGCTCAACCCTTTTTGCTCAACAGAAGGTTCCCCACACTGATGGCTGTGTTCGGATTTGCAGCTACAGTGTCTGAACAGTTCCAACTGTTCTTCAGGGAGTTCTCTCCCAAGTCTCATCTAGTCAATAGAAAAGTGACTTGACTGAGCTTTGGACCATGTCCTAGGCTGATGAATAAATTATGTCCATCATGTAGGAATGCTAGCACACTTCTAAACAAGGAAAGAGTCAATTCAGAACCCCAGTAAATGCATAAAGTACTTTTTGACATTGCAGAAGTTATGTATTTTTTGTGAGACTGACAATTGAGGAAAAAAAAAAGTTGGTTTTGTGTTTTTTTTTTCAGAAAAGCAGATACTTTCCTGTGGGTTTCTTGATTGATTAACAAACAAGATCTATACATCTAATTCTGGTAGAAATTAAATGCTGTTAACCCATTTTCTATCAGAAGTGTAGAAAAAAAAATGCTGCTTAACAAACAGCTGTTCCACACTATAATGAACTCCAGACTTTGACATCCTAAACACATACCATTTCAGTCCTGTATAGGAAAATAATTTTACCTCTTAGCTATGTTTTACATTAACACAGTTTAGAATATTTTCTTTTTAGAGCATGTGGCTATCTTGAAAAAATTTTGGAAGCTCAGCTTCCCATGATGTAAGGGGAAAACCAGCGTTCCCCGGGGGTACTGTTAAAAGAGGTGCAACAAGTAACATTTATTTCCAGTATTTTTAGCAGCTGTAATCCTAAAACCAATCTAGTAATTTTAATAAGGCTCCAACTGTGACTAACAGGGACTTTAAACCAACACAATAAACAAGTTACGGCAAAGGAAGCCTACACAGCCCTGACAAGGTTTCTTTAGTAGGTGTCCCTGCTACAAAAGCATCCACCCTTCCCAAATCACCGATCCGCTTTGTGCTGCTCTTGTTGCCTCCCAGTAGCAGCTTTTTCTCACTAGTGTGTGCACGCTTGCGATGGGAACGCGTAAGCACACTCAGTACATGTATGTATACTCACAGGCGTGGATGTATTGGTTCTGTTTGCAGGGCTGCTGCTTAAAAGATGCACGCTCCTGCTGCCTACGAAGGACAGGCTGAAGTATATGCACAGGATTCTCTCAGAAGTAAGTTCACATTCCTTTCACTAGTGTTTCAAACTGTTCCTTGGCCTGACAGTGGCACTTCTATAGGGCAATTGTTAGTGGATTATGCCTTTTGCTGTCCCTTTGCTGGAGTTTATTACCACAGTGTAATTAATTTATTGATTTGAAATCGGTCTCTTTTTAACAATACGAGAAAAGCCTCAGCCAGCATATCGAACACAAGGCTGTTCTACTGAGATTTCATATTCCAAGATCAGTGGTTTCCAACTTTTCTTCAGCGTGTGGACCACTAGAAATTTTGCAGTGGAAGAACACAGCTCTTCATAGAAATTTTACTCTCCTGAAAACAGAGTTGCTCTTCCCAGCTGACATTCACACACCCATTTGACCACAGTTTTGAACATAATGCTGAGCCATAACACAGGTGCTGTCGCTTGTTTCCTTATACAACAAGGGAAGAGAATCCTTCTGAACCTCTCTAATCAGGATTGATGTACACAAGTAGCACGGAGAATTTTCAGTCACAGGAATTAGCTTATGGCCAGCTAAGATAAATTACTGGTGTTTTGCACTTGCAGGTTTCCTGTTTTAAACTTAACGGTTGTCCAAGTCCTTTGCAGTGTTTAGGATTACAGTGCTACGGGGTATTTTTACAGGTACAGTATCTTTACGGAGAGAAGGCAAGTACCACAAATACATATATAAAAAAATCTAAATTAATCTGTGGTTTTGCAAGATATTGAGAAGTAGAAGATAGTTTTGAGCCTTGGGGGGTAGGAGGGAAGGTATTTATTCACACAGTTCTCTGAATTGCCTTTCTGGTTGTTAAAGTTGCTGATCTGACTCTTGAGAATTCCTTGGTCTGGATTTCACTGCCAACCAGTCTGGATTTTGATTAGCGATTTATTATCTAATAAGACATGGGAGAAGGGGAGCATTTTATTACACAGCTTCAAATTCACAAATCAAGAGCAGAGATGGTTTAGTTTAAAAGTAAATGGCTATACGCATCACATGCCAGGATATTTTAGTTAGCTTGTGGTAGCTTAAAATTAATTTTTAAAAAATCAGTTTCAAATTACTTCAGATATGCCGCAAAACATTAAGGGTAGGACCTTTTTAACTTCTCGAGATGTTTAATTGTGAAGTGTGAGCCTCCAAATTGTCATAATGGAGGCTTCACTGGAGAATAACTTTGTTTAAAAAAAAATAGAGAAATAAATTCTCCAACAGGCATTTTGAGCACATTTTAAGTGCATTTAAGTATTAGAATCTTGTGCATACAGGTGCTGTGTACGTACGTAGCATTAAAGTATTTGATAAGAGAAAAAAGTGTTATTATCTTTCTGTGGTTAAAGAGTTACAGATAATTGTTTCTGCTGGGACATTTGTCTTTGTAGCAAATACCTTTGTGTACTTTTCCACGTAAGGTTCTAAAATAAGAGCTTGGCCCAGAGTGTGGAACACCATTAGCAGCTTTTGACTCTGGGCTGAATTAAGCTCAAGTACAACCTCTGCCATAACGTACAGCACCTCTGTAGCAGATAATGGTTTCCCTGCGCTCATCAGGGAGATGCTGTGCAGGCACCACACTCCAGGTATGACACCTTCCCTCTCTGTTCTTCTGGTAAATTGCAGGACGGGTTCTATTTATCTGAGAAATGGCACTGTGACCTAAACCGACGGCTCAATCTGTTCGTTTTTAACCCCCTTTCTTTTGTAATCTTCAGATCCTAACAGCGGGCTGGGATGAACTAGAGTGTCACCGGGTGTTTAACTTCCTCTGTGAGCTGAGCAATTTACCCCGCAAAGTACAGACAGTTGTCAGCAGCAAACCGGGTAATCATCAAAGCAGACAAAAAGTCCTACAAAATCACAATGCGCTGTCGCGGAGAAGTCAGAAAATGGATCTTGATTACTGCAAACAAAATGTGTCTAGAATTGAGAACATTTTAGCTCAGCTAAGTCTCGTAGCACCAGTCCTTTCCCAACTCTATCAGCTCCAGTATTACTGGAAGAATGTCCAGCAAGCGGGCATTCTAAAGCCAACACTTGGCCTTCATCTAGCTGCATGCAGCTATTTTTTTTTTTTTCACAAAAACAAAGATAAGTGCTTTTGTCTTTGATGTGTATGCTGTAGTGGAGAGAGTTGTCTTGAGAAGCATTTAGTTTTTTTTGAATCATTGCATTATCAAACCAACGCATAAGTTACGTATATACATGAACAGTAACATGGGCTTGATTCTTTCATACTCTACACCAAGCCAGACTCAGGAAGTAGAGCCCAGAATCTAATTAAAGCTTTAAGAAAATCCTTATTTCTCTTCCTATTAAAAAAAAAAAGTGATAATCTGTATTGTGCAAGGTTTAATGTGTTTATAATATCTCCATTCTTTTACCCCAGGAAGTGCCCGAAAGCTAGAGCTGCGGATAAGGTTATACTGTCGTAGCGTCTTGTTGAACCACTGGATTAATCGAAGTGATTCTGCATTTTGGTTGACTCGTATTTTAAAGCCGTGGCCCATGGTCAATCAAGCTCGCCTGCTGTATATCATCTTTGGGCCAGTGTCCTCTCTTGATGGCAAGTAGCCAGGGGGTTAATTTTCAAAGTTTGTTCCCTGAGAGTGAGATTTCCTTGCAGGACGCAGCATCTCTGAAAACCAAGCCTTATGCAAATAAAATGTAATCATATTGCCTAGAAAAAAATTGCTCTGCTTAACCAGATCTCACTAACATGCGTAAAATACATAAATGTATGCATATGCATGTATAAAAAGTTACAATCCAAGTGAAGAAATTGCACCTCTGCTCCTCTATTCTCCCCTGTTTAGGGCAGCGTTAGCTCAAATGCACCTCAAAGCAGCGTGTTTCCCTGCAGAAAAGCGTGCTTTCTCACTTCGTTATTAGACCAGGGTTTCTTTAAATCGCCCTTTGATTCATGCTGCAGCTTCCACTGTCGCTACTAACGTGACAGATGGAAAACATCTCACTGTCACAAAGACTGAGCTGTGTGACGTGAATTCCCTCCTCTGACTCTGCTGTAAGGCCCCATTCAGCACTTTCCTTGTTTAAAAAAAAAAAAGTTACTTTGTCACTTACCAGCAGTTGTGGTTAATATATTACTCAGGACATGTGGTTTGGCAGAAAATGATAGAAGGACCAACAGATGAGACCAGTCTGAAAGGCCTGGCAGATGCAATTAAACTGCTGTACGATACAGAAGCTAGAGAATGGACATCAGACGATGTTATCAGTCTTGTGGATGAGCTGTCAGGTATGTTTTTGCCTTTATCATGAACCCAGAGGATTTTATGCTCACGTCCTCCCAATCTGGCAAAAAGTGTTTCAGGCACACTTGGGAAACGGACTGCAGCGTTGCTCACAGTAGCTGTGGCGTAACTGGAAAAGTCATTACGCTGGGAAGCCAGGCAGTAGCTGGGGATGAGAGCAACCCAGCACCGCTTACAGATTCAGGCTGTCTTTCCCCGTTGTGAAATATTTTAAGAATCCACACAGACCTTTAAAATTCAAGTCTTGTCTAGCCATTATTGCGGAAACATTGTCCAAACTGTGTAAGCTGAAAACACAGTGTTTGTTCAAGCCAGAATTCTACTGAACAATGTTAACGGCTGCATTGGAAGTTAGTTTTGGGGTGAGATTATATCACAGAAGCTATTGTGAAGAACTCTAACTGTACTGCTGGTAGGAATTGCTTCTACGACTTCATGGCTGCAATTGTGTTCCAGAGGGTGTCCTCTCACCAGTTCTGGTTACTTATCAAAGCCAACAATTCATAAATTCACATCTTCCAGAGTAAGTTATTGAACAAAAAGAAAGGAGTGCCACAAAGATCATTAAAACTCTCTCTGTTTTGTTACAAAGTTGTTCCCCGGGAGTGGCTCATGGAGAACAATGCTCGGCTTCTTATTCTGAGTGGAAACAACATCTGCTTCACTTTCATGGCCAGTAAAGCTGTGAACGGGAGAGCCGTCGAGTTAGCCAGGCTCATGGTCTTCCTGGCTTTGGTGAGTCCTACCGAGCAGAGCCGGCTTTGGGCCTTTTGTCTCTTTACCCCCAGATTTGAAAGCTGCTCCCCTGTCTACTCCTACATTCCAGGAGTAACTCCAGCAAGGGGCTTGGTGCTCTTCCAGCCCCCGGTCCCTGCCCTGCACATCCCTCCAAGCCAGCAAGCCTGGCCTTGAGGAGAAGTATCTCTAGCAAAAGGTTGAGAAGTTCCTCCGTTAGCGTGCCAACAATGCGAACAACCTCTATGTCCTGATGACAAACCCTAAAAGGCGTGTTTCTAATATTTCCCGTGTACACCAGGTCTGCGAGAAGGACCTGTACTGCATGGACTGGGCGGTAAAAATGATGCAGAAGGTCTGCAAAGTTTTCAGCACTCCGGGGGAGAGAAACAACTTCCTGCAGTGCGTGGAGAACGCCTTCGCGCACATGATCATGGACATGCTCCAGGCAGTCCTGTCCGGTAAGAGCTCTGTAACCGGGAGCTAGCGCTGACCGAGGCACCGAGCGATGCAGTTAGCGTGGCATCGCAGCCCGTCCTCCTCTCCTCTCACCAGGAGGAACAACACTGCAGTGCCTGAAGTTTTTTGATAATCAATCAAACGTCATAATTGGGAGAGACATTTATTTTAATCAATCTCTCTTGTCTGAGAGATTTCTAGTGCCACGAAACCAACAGTCTTTGAAAACACGTCCCACCGAGCACTGGCCCTGAGGTCCTTCCGGGCTGCGTTTAAACACGGGCTCTGAGCAGCTGCCCGCCAGCCTGTTCAACTCAACAAGCTGCAGTTGCTCCCTGTCCGCAGCTTTGGCAGCCTCGATAAAACCTCGAGGCCGATTACGATGGCAAGCTGTACAGATGAAAAGCCTGCTCAGCCAGGACAGATTTTTATCGTAACGCACAATTGTTCTTGTCTGTCTTTGGACAAGCTGGTGAAGGAATTTTGGAGGGTCTCCTGTGTGATTGCACAGCTGTCCTGCCATCAGGTGCAGTAGCTGATGCCTCGTAAATCTAAGTGGAGGCTGCTGATTCAGCCTCTGCTGAAAACACTGAAGGGGGAAGATTTATCTTCAAAGAAGTCATTTATTTTCACTAATAATTTTTAAATGCTTTTCTTTGCCCTGGCAGGGGACCGTGACGAAGAGGACAGCAGCTTTTTGAATTTGTTTCACCTTGTAAATGCACAAGCAAACTTCCACAAAGAAATCCTGTACCTGACCATGAGAAGCACCGTTTGATGCCCTGAATTTTACAGGCTCTTGCTGGTTTGTTTTTTTTTTTTTAACATTTGCAAAGCAGTAAAATTATTTATCAAATTTCCATTCCCGTAAGAGCTGGAGTGGCAGTAGGAGAAGCTAGCGACACACATGTCAGACCAGCTGAATGAGCTCATGGAACTGTTGGGGGACCTCTAAGTGTTTGCAGCGGAGTTCTGGGCGGTTTGCTCCTCTGAGGCTGCGTCAAGACGCACGGAGGAAGCGGGCTGGGGGCCTCTGGTTTGGGAACATAAACTGCATTCTTTTCCCACTGTGTGTGTTTGCATACACAATAAAAATGACATGGTTTCCATATTTGATGTGCATATACAAACTGAAGAATGTTATCTTAGTTCAGAACCAAAAACATTTTGATCTTTTAATTTTATTTTCTTTTGGGAATCAGGGGAGAAAGAGACAGACAGAACTGGAGAAGCACAGCTACGTTTCTCCAGTTTGCCAGGCTCTTTCTCACCAGCTCTTACCTTCCCTGACAGAAGTGCTCCATAGAGCGGCCGTTCAGTTTTAGCAGAAAGAGGCGATTCCTGAAAACCGCTTTGATCGAGCAATGCGTTTGTTTTCCCCCCAAAACTCCAGGTGCCTTTTAACCATAGAGCAGAAGAAACTTCCAGTCCCTTTCCTGAGCTGTTGAGGTGGATTTGCCTTTACAGGACTTTGCCATGTTGGAGACACACGTTTAAAAGCACGTAGGCTAAGGTCACAGTTCCATTGAAGTATGTAAGTGTTTGCTACTTAGCAAAGGTTTTTGTTTTCTGCTATATTGCCTTCAGACCAAAAATATGTAATACATAATAAAAAGCACTTACTGGGCGTTGTTTACAGCATGGCTGTTTTCTTTGTGTTATCAGTAGCCACCTTCTCCTCCTCAGTCCCGTCCCAGACATTCTCATGTTCCTCCAGGACCAGGTTTGAGCTGCAGAGAGCCACACTGCGCTTGGAAAGCCGGTCCTTAACTGCTGGGAGCAGCTCAACGGGACGGATTGATCTCAGCTGCCCCCAGTTACACCAGTAACGAGCTGGCAGCAGCCCTGCAAAGATCTGCTTGGAAGTTTGCACGTTAAAAATTCTTGCAACATTTGTTGACTGTACAATTGCAGGCAGGATCTGGCTGCTCTGAGGACTGGATACAGGATATGGATTTACTGAGGATCTTTGCAGCGTGCCGGTAGATGGCAGAGGTGAAATCTTCCCTGAGAGGAGCATCTGCCAGCAATCGTTTCCAACATCCCTTTTTTCTCACTGTTCGAAGGTTATACCTGAGAGCTGCGATACTACAATTGTGCTGCAGCTACGTGTTATTTCTGAAGCGAGCAAAATGCAAGAGTCTCTCAAATCCACTCAGGGAACTGAATGCCTCCAAACTGATCACTAATGAACCCGAAATACGAGGAGAAAACAGACTCGTGGTGTGTACAGTGTGAACAGTGACAGGGAAATGCAGCCAAGGAGCCGCTGAGGCGGAATGCCACAGCCCCGACCGCGGCCCTCCCTCCCTTTGTCCTCAGGAATCACTACCAATAAATAACCTCGAGAGATGGAATCCCGAATAACGGAGCAGAGCCGTGAGCCACCACATCTTCCCGGCCCGTCGGACGTCTGGCGTGTCACGCTGCTGTGCCGTGTCGCGACGCAGAGCCCCGCAGGGCTGGCGGAGGTTCGCTGCCAGCGTGTGTCTCATCTCCCGGGACCGAGGACGCAGCGGCCATAAATTACAGCCCGCCACAAGGGATGCTATTATGCGAGCGCGGCGATACAGGAAAAGTGAGTTCTTTGATTCACTGGCAGCAGCCAACAAAGATGAAATGTCAGCTCTGCCTGCACCGGCTCGCTGTCGCAGCGGATCCTCCAGGAATGCAAGTTTTATGTGTCTGCCAAGTGTGAAATATCGATGGCATTATTAATGATCATTAACTGCTCTTTTTCTTACAGACGAAATAGCTCAGCAAGCGTTTGGTGTCGGTTTTTGCAGCGTTCGTATGAACACCAGCCTTGCCACCAGACGAGGACTTTCCTCCCCGAAGGATCAAAGCTCAAACCCACCAAAGTGCCGCTTCCCAAACCGATTTTTATTTGGAAATGGAAAATTCACATTTTTATTTGAACTGGAAAATGACACCAGCCTCGCAGCCTCCTTTTCCAGCATCACCCTCTGGTCGGCTCTCCCTTGGGACGCCTTGGGGCTGACGGTGTCCAGGTGGGGAGCCCTCGGGCAGCGCCGTGCGCCAGCGCAGCCGGGACGGGGATACCTGAGGAAACGGGGATTTTTGTCCTGCTGCCGTGGGGAGTGGACAAACCCCCCCAGGATCAGCAGCAAAGCCGTGCCAGCACAGCTCGTCCCAGAACCGGGCTGCACCCTGGCTGCAATCCGAGCCGCGGAGCACCGCGTCCCATCTGCTCAGGAGCCATCCCTGCCCGCTGCGCCCGTCTGTCTGTCTCGTCTGTCTGCAGACACCTCTCCTGCCTGGAGGTTTCGATCCCTGTGCAGCCCCCGGCTGCTGGGCTGGGTCGCTTCACCCTCCAGCGCGGAGTTGGAAGGGACTGTGCTGCATAGCTGGCGGGTTTGTAAGGCCCTCCGAGGGGAGAGGGGCGTTCGGAGTAAGAGAAAATGCTTGTTCCTGGTTTCACACTCAGCTGAGTTTCCATTCCATGCATTCCTCCTTACTCACTCTCTCTTAATCACCGCAGATGTTGACATCAGATACAGACTCGCGAAGCGGAGGTTATTGAGAACATGACTTATGCTTGGAGAAATTCCTCCCAGAATATTTCGAGCTTCTGATTTTCGACTATATTTGGTGGTGGAGCAGCGAGGGGAAGCTTTTCTGCATCTCCGGGGCTTGGCTCCTGGGTCGCTCGCGCTGAGGCTGGTGCATCGAGAACACGCTGGGGAGCAGAGTCACCGGCTCCGCGCCCCTCTCGGGAGTTTCACTAACAGGAAATCGCAGCGTCAAGAATTCAGCTGGCAATGCTGACCGCATCCAGCATTCCCAGACTCTGAAATCCCTCTTTGTTCTGTAAACACCCTCTTCTGAAAGTCTTATCGACCCATCCCAGCGCACCCCGGCAGCGCCCGCACAGCCCCTGCCCTCCCTGGACCGTGTTCTCTCGCACCCGCTGGCGGGATGGTGCCGGGGTTGACTAATGGGCAATGAGGAGTTTTTCCCATCACAGACATTCCAGGTGTTTATTGCTTACGGAAAAAAAAAAAAATATCCCTGGGAGAGACCGAGCATATGAAATTTTGTCTTTGAGGAGGATGAAATTTTCAGTCTGAAAACAGCGTTGGGCGTGAGTGACAGCGTAAGGGCGAGGATGGATGTGGGGCTTCATAAAAGGACGGGAAAAACCCTCCTGGGTCCCAGACACCTTCCCACACCTCTCCAAGCTGGGGGAAACGAAGCTCTGAAACGTTCTTTCCGTCCCACAGAATTTTCCATCCTACTAAAAATGTTCCTTTTTCTATGCTGAGATGAACTGAGACCTCCCGGAGCTTCCCTGAGCGCTGACGGGGGACCTGAGTGAGGGTGGCCCGGTTCGGACCCCCCAGTGCCTGGATCACCGGTTGCCCCTCGTGCCAGTGGTCTCAGCGTGGTTCACGGGCTCGCAGGGTGCCCTGCAGCTCTCCGCCGAAGCAGGGTTTGCCCCCGTGTGTGCCCCAGCCCCGCGGTCGCCGCCAGCAGACACGCTCACCCTCCCGGGTCATTCCTCTTTATTTCATTGCTTTGAATAATTTTCATTAAAAATAGAAGTGCTTTTCTAAAATTAAACCCAAACGACCGACCTCATCCCACGGGGCTACACCACGGCGGTGGGGGCAGGACCCTTCGCACCCCCCGGGATGCTGTGTGCGTCACCGGGAACAACCCGCGTCTTGGCAGCGGGACGTCACCTCTCCCCGGCCACCCCCGCCACCCCATTCCCCTCCTTCGAGCCCCCTCCGTGACGCCGGTGCCGACCCCGCGTGGCTCCGTGCTTGGCGTGGGGCGGCCGGCCGCGGGCAGGGGTTAACGCTGTTCCAGAAGCCTCCGAGAGACACGGACCAGGCGGCGGCTGTGGGAGAGAAAAGAGACGCTGGGCTGAGCCGGAGGGTACCCCGAGATGCCGAAGGGTGGGAACGGCAGCGGGTGCAGCAGCAGCCCCCCCTTCGCCCAGTACAGGGGCAGATGCACCGGGACCCCCCCCCTTTGCTCCGTTAAAATGATGCAACCGGGCTCGCTGCTTGCTCTCCCCGAAGCTGTTTTATTTCTCTCCCTCACGGGAACAGACGCCCCGAGACTGTGCTGCAGAGAGCGGCGTCTCGGAAGGGGAAGGGGCCGATGGACCCAGCGGGGACAGACCGGCAGCCGCACGATCGCGTGTCCTCCCTGCAGCCCCCAGCAGCTGCGCTGGTGCTGGCAGCTCGGCCGCCTCGCCCAGGCCGCCAAAGACAACGGCGTCAAAACCCAAACCCTCCTTTCCCCCCCCTCCCCGGACACATTTCTTCCCCAAAATTAAAACCCGGTGGGATGGGGAGCAGCCGGCTCACCTGGACGATGCTTCGACCGCCAGACTGCTGCTGAGCCGCATCTTCGCCAGCATCGCTCTAGAGCATGTAGATGATGTAGGAGAGGATCACCAGGCCGATGATGGCAAAAAACATCAGGATGAAAATATCCAGCATGGTGGGGCCGGCGCTGGCGGGCTCCCCGTGGTGTGGAAGGGGGGATGCTGGGCAGAGAGCCGCCGCCTCGCTCGCCAGCCCCCGCCGCTGCGTCCTCCCTCCCAGCCCCGGCTCCTCCGCTCAGGATGGAGAGATGATGCCGGAGCTGACGGAGCCGCTTTCCCGCAGGCGGATAATAAAGGGATGAACGCAGGCGGGGAGACGGAGCTTCAGCCTCGCTCAGCCCAGCGAGCGTCCCCCCGGGGGCACCGGCTGCCTGCTGGGGGGGGGCTTTGCTCCTGCTTCTTCCCACCCGAACTGCCCAGATGATGGGGGTGCTTGCGGTGACCCCCCCGGTGCAGCTGGGAAAGGGTCCGACCCTATGGGGAAAGGAGCAGAAACGAGCTCTGGCCATCGCAAAGCCGTGTCCGTCTGTCCGGACCGCTCTGACCTCCCACCCCGGGGTCCCGCAGCATCCTCTGCTCTCGGTGTCACACCTGCTGCAGGACGGTTTGAAGCAACAGAGTTTTAAATGAGCAGCAACAGCCACAAAGACTTTTTATTTTAATTTTTTTGGCAAGTGCAGTTTGATGCAAATAACCTCCTTCCCCACACACCATAAAGATTTTCTTCTCCGCTCCTACACGTTCCTGCAAATCCCACCTGGAGAGGCTGCAGCGGCCGAGCCGTCGCCGGCTGCTCCGAGCGCAGGGGCCGGCTGCAGGACCCGGTGGCACCGTGCCGCGCTCCTGGACAGGACCCGCTGCCCCGGCCACGCTGCCCGGAGCAAAGCCGGCGGCTTCCCGGGGTGGGTCTGGTCCCTGGAGCAGCCGCCAGCGGGGTGATGCCTCCACCGTTCCCTGCACGGGTTTCCCCACCTCGGCTCGTGGCTGCGTTCCGAGGGGGATTTCGTGGTACCCAGCACCGCGGCTGGATGCGCTGCTGAAGGGTTCCGGATGCTTCACGCCGCAGCGCAAGGGATGAGCCAAGAAGCCGCATCCCCGCTCGGCTCCCAGCGATGCTGGCGCTCCCCGCTCCCAGCAGAGAGCAGGACCCCAGCTCTGGCAGCACCCCCCAGACCCGAAATCCCCCCCGTGTCCCAGAGGAGCAGGAAAACATCCGGAAAAAGCAACTGCAATCAAAGCCAGCACCATGGGCAGGTAAAAATTATAATTTTATTTTTAATTTGAGTAAACCGGGAAGAGAATCGGTTGGTTTGTTCTATTCCATGGTTCGGTTAAAAAGGCCAAATAATTTTTTATTTTTTTTTTTTTTTATTGGTGGGTGCTCAACCCGACGGGAAGGAGTACACAAGGACAAACCCCAATCAAGCGACGGATCCAGAAGAAAACACGTTCTAAGCTCAGCACCGAGAGACAACCGGGGGAAGCTGGGACGGACGAGGTCTATTTTACACGTGATGAGAAGCAATTGAGCTTTTAATTTTAATTTTTTTTTACTATTTTATTTACTTATTTATTTTAAATACAGGTTTAGGTGCTTTCCAGCTATGAAAAAAGGCAAAAAAGTGCATAAGTCGAGAGCAAAGGCAGAAATCAAGCAGTAAGAGGTTTGTTTCCCGTGGCAGGGGAGAAGGGGCTGAGTGTGGGGGGGAAGGATTAGGACAATGGTTTCCAGGTAGCATTTAAAAAAGGTCCGTATATACCAAACGTCGGTGCCTGTGGTATTTGGTCCATTAAAAAACGGTTTATTCACATTGATGCTCCCCCCCCTCCAAATCCCAGACAAGAACGTGATCAAGAGGATCAGAGGGGAGACGCAGCCCCCGCCCGGCCGCCCCCTCGCCCCTGCCCCTGCGCTCGCGTGTTTTAGCACCAACCGGGATTCCCACCCCGGGGCTGGGGTCCCACTGTCACCCCGAGGGGACGGCGGTGCCGGGAGCCCCCGTCACTCTCCCCCGTTCCCTTGCAGCCGGCTGGGGATGGAGCCAGGAGCAAAATTCTCCCGTCTCACGCCCTCCCGGGGGGTCTGTGCCCCCCCTGAACCCCCTCC
>WKFP01014037.1:58184-82884 GCA_011057875.1 Pterocles orientalis
CACCAAAGCCCCTCGCCCAGAAGAGCTGGCTGCAGCCCCTCGCCTTACCCGGGGTGCTGGGCTGGACGAGGTGGGACGGCTGGTGCTGCTGCTCCGCGGGTCTCCGGTAATTGCTGCTCTCCTGGGAGTTCCTGCGCTCCAGCTCAGCACCCTCGCTGGGGCTCGGGCCCATCCTGCTCCTCTCGAACTCTTCGTGGTATTTGATCTACGGGCACAGGAGAGGAAGGAGCGGTCAGAGCACACGGGACGGCTCTGCAGCACGGCCACGGGGCTGAGCCCGGACCCCAGCACCGGCAGCAGCTCCCGCAGCCCTGCGCCTCGTCCCAGCTCATTTATTTTTGCCCCAAGGACTCAGCACCAGCCCTCCCGGGCGCTCCCCCACCTCCCCAGGGACAGTTCTCAGCCCCCAGCCTGCGGCACGCAAAGGAGAGGGTTTAAGTGTCCGGTGGGTGAGATTTGCAATTTTTTTTCAGGTGTGGCAGAGACTCAAGCTCCCAATCCCCCAGGAGCGCGGAGCAAAAGCAGCTCCAGGGACCCCCCCGGCACACGCCCCAGCACGATGTTCGTTAGCGGCTGAAGGTTAACGAACTCCCCGCGTGCTGCTGAAGGCAGACGTGCCACGGGCTCCCGCACCCCGGGAGCGCAGGGTGGAGGGTGGGCAGGGGGCAGATACCCCCCCGCGCCCGCCGCAGCCGGTGCCGCAGCTCTACGTGCCAGCGAGCATCCTCCTCCTTCGCCATGGCAACACCCAGCCATCCATCCCCGGCCACGGACCCAGCACCGGCACCTGGGCACGGCCGGGGGCTGCGGGGCGAAGGACCGAGCTCGGGCATGGTTTTCACGGGATTTTTCCAAAAGAGAAGAGCTGGGTCTCCCTGCAGACACGGGACGGAGCTCCCCTCCCAGGAGGGCGAGGGAGGATGGGATGCTGCCGTGCAGCCCCCCAAACCCCTCCATCTCGGCACCGAGGCAGAAAAGAAGCCGCGCACGGCCCAGGGAGCTCCCGGCGAGGATGCTCGCGTGCCGCAGCCCCCGGGAGAGGGGGGGGCTGCAGGCAGGAAAGCGGATGATGCTGCTTGTCCCACCCTTGGGGCTGGTGGCAGCGGGCGGGGGGACCCTGGGGACCACACGCAGCCGCGGCACAAACCAGGAGCAGCTGCAGCAAAGGCTCCTGAGCCCCCGATGGGGGACACGCAGGAGGGCCACGAGATGCCCGGGATGGAGAGTTAACACCGGTGGGTTTTCAAGACGCCGCAGCCCGGGCAGAGCCCCCCCAGCCCCAGGAAGGTCGCGGCAGCATCCCCCGGAGGCGCGCAGCCGCTCACGTTGCTGATCTGATCCTGAGTCTTTTTGATTCTCTGCAGCTCCGGGGTGTCAGCCACCACGCTGAAGCCTTTCCCCTTGTTCTTCTCAAACTCCTCCTTGTAGCGAATCTGGGAACGAACAAGAAAAAAAAATAAAACAAAAACCAGATTGAACCCCGGGGGAAAGCTGGCGAGCAGCAGCTGGGTCAGCGCCCTGCCCCGCGGGCTGCAGGAGACGCAGCAGCTTTCTACCAGGCTCTGCCTTGCTCCACAGACACCCCGTGCATCCCATAATAGCAAAACGGGGCATTGCCGAAACGCACACACAACTTCCCCTGCATCCGCTGAGCTTGTTTGGCTTTCAGCAGGGGCCGGGGGGGGATCTCGGATTTACTCCGAGTTTCCTGGGGGTCACCACGGACCCACGGCGAGCTGCCGGCTCTGGCGCCCCGAGGACTTTGAGCTGCACCTGCACGAAAGTGTCCCCACGTCCGGGGACACCCAGAGAGCAGCAGGAGAGCAGAGGGCGGGGGCCGGCAGGACACAGCATCCTCGCCCGACACCGACACCAGCCCCCTGCCCTGCGCACCCCCCAGCCCAGAACTCCCGCTTCGCTTTTTTAATTAAGCTCCACACAGCTTTAAGACAAGGTTTGCAGCTCTCCCAGGAGGGAACCCACGCAGCCCCAGCCCAGACGTGCCCCCAGCCCCCTCGCAGCCCCGGGGTTGCTGGTCCCGCAGCGGCTGGAGCCCATCCGCGGGCTCAACGGCTCCGAGGGGGAAGGAAGCAGCACCCAGCCCCCTGCCCGCCCCGACACAGCGGCTTTGCTGCCTTCAGACCTCAGCGGCCAGAAAGACAGCCCACCCCCATTTTCACCGGGGGGGAGCAGATGTGCAGAGAGACACCCCAACCCCTCCATCCTCTCTGCGCCGTGCTGGCAGGAGCTGCCTCTGCCCCGCGGGAGGAAAGGGCAGCTGGGGCTCCGTCCTCCTGCAGCCAGAGCCGCCCTTCCCCGGGACTCGCCTCTGCGGACGGTTGTGCGTTGTCACCAAAATGACAAGGTCACCAGACCTCTGGGTCCCCATGCGACCGGCACAGACGGATGCAGCAGCCCGGCCGATGCATCGCTCCCGAGCAGGAAGATGCTCCGGGACCAGGCATGGGCTGGCCAGCACAGCTTCCCGTAGCCCTCCCCATCCCGCAGCCGGCCAGTTGGAAGCTGGGCTGGCCCCGCACGGAAGGAGCTGGTGGGATGGGGCTGTGCCGGGCACGATGAGGCTGTGCCGGGCACGATGGGGCTGTGCCGGGCACGATGGGGCTGTGCCGGGTACCGACGAGGCTGCGCTGGGCAGGATGGGGCTGAGCCGAGTACCGACAGGGCTGTGCCGGGCACAACGGGGCTGTGCTGACGTGCCGAAATGAAGAACCGTCAGCACAGGGAGGGGGAGGCAGGATAAAGCCCATTTCTCCCCGCCGCACACATGCTCCTGCAGCGATGCTCCTCCAGACCTCACGGATCTGCTTCCCGGCCAGACGGTGTCCAGCCTGGGAACACCTTCTGGGAAAAGCTGCCAAATGTTTTCTGTCATCCTCTGGAGAAGCCCAGACACCTCGGCTGCCATCCGGGCTCTCCTGCGCCCTTGCAGAGCGGGACCCAGCCCAGCAAACCCATTTCCTGGAAACCCGGAGAAGCGTGAGCCTGGAGGCAGAGCAGAGCCCCCAGACAGCGGCTGCGAGCCCCGCGGCACGTCAGAGTTCGGACTTTTTTTTTGTTAGAAAGCAAAGGGTTAATGAGGACTGCAGAGCCCGCCCTGGGAGGATATCAACACACCCATGATGCCAGAGCACCGAGGAACAGGAGAGATCGATTTTGAGGCAGAAATCTCCTTTTGCTTGAAGCAAAATTTAAAAAAAAAAAACAAAAAACCAACAAAAAACCCAAACCACAAAAACTTTTGCTCCCCAGGGTAAAGAACATCCCCTGAGCATCACGGAGGAGGAAGGCGCAGCCTGGAGGCGTGAACCATCAGACACGAGGAACCAAACCCTGGGACGGGACCAGGAGGGGCTGCGTCACCCCACCGGCCGCCCCGCAAGCGCCAGCCCCAGTTTGCCCAGTGGCAGAGGGGCTGCGCTGGTCCCCTGCCCGCCGGGCTTTCCCGAGAGGCTGCCCCCCCTGCGGGATGCTGGCCCCGCCGCGGCGCTGGGCGATGCTGCTGGGAGCAGGGGGTTCATCCCGCAGCCCCCTGCCCAGCCCGCACCGGGGAGGGGGCACCGGGCGCCCGTGGTGGCTGCAAACACCCGTCGATGGAGCTGCAAGAATTCCAAACTGGAAACACAGAGAGTCACCGAGTGAGCAGCTCATCACAAGGCTAAGCAGTTCCTTTCCTAACTTCTGTATTTTTACCCTCCTAAACCCCAACCCCCTCCATCTTCCTTTTTTTTTTTTTCTCTTCCCACCCCTCTAACTCCCAGGACGCAGGAACTTGGCTCTAAAAAGCCCCCGCAGGGGGATGCCTGGCTGCAGGGGCTGATCCTGGAGCCGTGGGGGGGGAAGATGCTGGTTCTCGGGGCAGGTCCGACCCAAACCACGTCTCCAAGGTGCTGGCGGGGGTTCCTGCACCCCAGCACGGCCGGCCGCAGGAACCAGGGCACGGCACAAGCAGCGGGGCAATGCCGGGAGAGGGACAGGAGGTGACCGGGCAGAGGCTGTCCCTGGGCTCAGCACCAGGGAACTGCCACCGAACAGGATCCATGGCTCTCCCCGGCTCCGGCACAGGAGCAGCCGGGTCCTGTGGGGCTGCAGCCAGCGCCAGGGCTGAGCCAGACCCGGAAAGGAGGGAGGAAACGCTGAGACAAGGCGCCTTTCAGCTGCTCCCTGCCCTTATGTGGGCTGCGGGCAGGGGGCTGGCAGCACTGGGGACTCGGAGAGGTGACCCCAGACCCCCTGCCACGGAGGAATCCCACAGGCTGCCACAGGAGAGCCACTAACCCCTGGTCCTGCCCAGCATCCCTGGTCCTGCCCAGCATCCCTGCCTCTCGCCCTGCATCCCTGCCTCCTGCCCCTGCATCCCTGGTCCTGACCCAGCATCCCTGCCTCCCGCCCCCCGCATCCCTGGTCCTGACGTGCATCCCTGCCTCCCCCCGCCTTGGGAACCCGAGCGCAGGTGACCCCGGGTGATGACGAGGGACAGAAGCGCACGGTTCGGTGAATTCCATGGCGCAGAACCGGGCACGTGAGCATCCATGGGGAACCCGCTCGGAGATGTGCAAGGGGCTGGAAAGATCCCTCGCTCCTGCCAAGCCTCAGACCCACTCCTGTCGCTCTGGCTCGAGGCTGCCTTTCACCCACCCGCTGTACGAGAGAGCGGAGCGATGCAGGCAGCGCCGCAGCCACGCTTCACCCCATAATAAATAACCATCATCATCATCATCATCCACACAGCGCGTTAGAGAGCAGAGTGATGCAGACAGTGCTGCATCCACACCTCATTCAATAATAATAATAATAATAATAATAAAAGAAATAATAAAAAAATAATAAATAGGATCCACAATTAATTTCCCCAGAGGAACTGTTCCCTCCACGGGGACAGCAACAACTTGTGCATCCACGCGTTACCCGCAGGGAGCTGGAGAACAGCCCCTCGC
The DNA here is from genome assembly GCA_011057875.1 of Pterocles orientalis. Taxonomy (NCBI): domain Eukaryota; kingdom Metazoa; phylum Chordata; class Aves; order Pterocliformes; family Pteroclidae; genus Pterocles; species Pterocles orientalis. The sequence continues at coordinate 63,140 of WKFP01014037.1, forward strand.
AGCCCCGCAGCCGCGTCCCGGGGCTGGCAGCAGCTCCCGAGGTGACAGCAGGGACAGGAGCCGGCACCTGCCTCCCACGCCCCGGGAGCCCCCACCCAGGGGGGGCAGGAAGGGCTGCACCCAAAACACCCATTTCCAGAGTCCGGATGAGGAGCCGCAGGACGGGAACCTGCAATTTTCTGGCCGCAGGTGGGCTGTAAGAGCAGGGTGCAGGCGCCAGGCTCTCCCGTTGGAGCCGCCACACAAGGCACCGTCACCCCGCACACACCCGGGAGACGCCCTCCCAGCCGCCCCAAATAGCCGCTGCCCCATCCCCGCCCCGCGGGAACAGCCACACCGCAGGACAGGGAGGGTATTTTTAGTGGGAGGAAATATAGGATCAGCCTCCGGGGGGGCATCCACAGGGACAGCGGGGGAGCATCACTCCCGTGGCCGGGGAGCGACCCGCCACCAGGAACCCCTGCAGAGGGCACGGACCCTGCGATTTCCCTTCTGCTGCAGCTCCCAGCATCCCAGGGTGGTTTGGGGTGGAAGGGACCCTAAAGCCCACCCAGTGCCACACCCTGCCACGGGCAGGGCCACCTCCCACTAGCCCAGGTTGCCCAAAACTTCAGCCTTGAACCCCTCCAGGGATGGAGCATCCACAGCTGCTCTGGGTGGTACCACTGCCTCACCCCTGGCACAGGGAAATATTTCTTCCTAAAAAAAATAAATCTCCTCCAGAGGGGACACACTTGGGGACAACTCGCCCCAAAGTTTGCTGTTTTGTTTCCCTGGCAAACAGAAGCTCGAAGGCAAGACGCAACTGCTCCCATCGCCCTGATCTCACTCCACAAGGGGTTTGGCCACCGGGCCGCCGGCAGCAGTAGCCAGGATGCACTTTTCAGGTGGCCCCTGACCCGGCAGAGCGCAGAGCTGCGGCCGGCCAGCCCTGCTCCTCGCGCCTTTCCCTCTCCCGGCCAACAGCTCCGGTGAATTTTGACTCCGAACCCTTCTGTGGGCTCTGCGAGGGCTGAAGGGACCCACTCCCGTCCCCGGGGCTTTGCTCAGCTCCTGCAACTGGGGACAAAGGGACGGTGACAACCCAGAGCCGCTGCTGCTGCTAAAAGTGCTTCGAGAAACACAAACCTCTGGCGCTTGGAAGAGAGGAGACTCCCTTTGTAGGCAGAACAAAGGCGCAGAGGAATGACGATCTTATCTGAAGCGTGTTTATCCTCCCCAGGGCTCCAGCCCGCCAGTTTAACCCAGTTCAGCCACATCACCCCTCCCACCGCTCCCCATCCCTCCCTCTGCCAGCACCCCCAGCCCCCCTTCTCCCTCCCGCTCCCAGAAACCCCCCTCTGCAGCTCATCCTGGAGTGAAACCAGCTCTGGGAAGGGGGGGGACCAGGACAGACCCTGCCCGCGCCCCAGCCCCTCTCCGGCCACCTCCGCGTGCAGCCGGGAGCGCCCGAGGCTCCTGCAGCTCTGTGCCACCCCAGCTCCAGCCCCCACATCCAGGAGCCCCCCGGAGCCGGGCAGGGCTGCGCACCCCCAGGGACAGCGTTGTAGGGACCAGCTCCTGGGGGTGCAGGCTGGAAAGATACTGACACCCCCTCCCCTGCGAGGCTTCGCCCCAGCCGCGCACCGCCAGGGCTGCTAGCCCCGAGCAGCGATGGAAAAGCCCCGGCAGCAGAGCACGCTCCTCCCCAGGGTCTCCTCTCATCAGCCCCAGCGAACGAAGAGCCAGGATTCAGGGGAAAAACAGCGCTGGAGACTCCAGCCCGCTCGGTGCGGCATCATCTCGGTTGTTACCATGGAAAAGCGACCGTGTCCCCTTCCCCGCTCTGCGGCACAAAGCATCACGCCCGAGCCAAGCCGCCCTCCTGCAAACCAGGGCAACGTGCTGCGGGGAAGAGACCTTACACCAGCAGCCGTGTCAAAACCTGACGCTCTCCGGCTTCATCTGTGAGGTCCAGAGGTTCCCCCTTCTCCGGCGGGATCATTCCCAGGGAATCCGCTTTCCAGCTCCCGGCACTCTCGGGAAATAGGAGAAGGAAGGTCACCACATCCTTCACGGTGCAGCAGGGAGAGGGGCACACTGATCCCAAAAAATGACTGGTCACCCCCAAAAATGACCAGTCACCCCAAAAAATGACCGGTCACCCCAAAAAATGACCATTCACCCTGAAAAATGACCATTCACCCCCAAAACCTGACCATTCAGCCCCAAAAACACCATGGCAAATCCCGTGCTGTCCTCCCTCTGCCCAGGACCAACACTGCCACAACGCCGAGATGAGCCAGCGTGCCTCGCTGACAGCGCCCTGGGTGGTCTTTTTGCCCCTTTTTCAAAAGGAAAAATAAATTAAACCGCTTCCCAGAAGGGTTGCCACATCCTGTGTTTTCCTGCGAGATGCTGACTCCAGCCCAAATCGCCGCTGGATGCGATTCCTCCCAGCGCAGTGTCCCGGGAGCACAGACCGAAGCTGACGCCAGCGGCTCCGGGCATCGCCTGGGACGCTCCGACACCGCACAGGGTCACCCACCAGCGCTGCCCGTTGCTGTGCTGGCCTCGCCCCTCCAGCAGTTTCTCTGCAAAACCGATGCTCAAATTTCCGTTCGCGGTGTCGGGGAGTAAGAGGAGGAAACCAGGGACCGGTCCCACCCCAGGACATGTTCCCGCTGCATCAGCGGGAGTTATCGGCGCGAGAGCCCAGCACCACGGCTGGGGACCTCTGCTGAGCCAGGGACACCTCCGGGCTGTAGAACAGGACGTGTCCGGACAGCACCCATCTCCGACAGGCTCTGCTCTTCCCACCAGAGGAGAAACCCTTATCTGCGCCGCCCGTTATCCCTTCCATCTGTTTATTTCTGCTTGCCAGAGCCTTCAAGCCCTCCCAGGTCGGGGTTTACCCGAAATACTCGCCCGGAGAGTCAGCACCCGCCCAGACGATGCCGTTCATCATTTCACCGGGTGGGGGGCTGGATATCAGCTGGGAAAAGCTAAACTGGTGCAAGACACGGACTGGGAGAGGCAGCCTGCCTGCTGGACCCTCCCCACCTCCAGGATGTCCCAGAAACCAGAGATAAAGGGGACAGCGGAGATGGGCGAGACCCAAGGAGGGACCCAAACCCGCCCGTCCCCCCTCTGTGCCAGGAAAGCCCCGGGGCAGGGGGAACGTCGGGGGAACGTCGGGCGACGGGGCAAAGCCCGGCAGCCCCAGGCAAGGAGCATCCCGCGCGCTCACCTGGCTCTGCAGCTCGCTCTGCTGCTTTAGGCGCAGGTTCTCGGGGGTGTCTGCCACCATGGTGAAGGACTGCTTCGGGTAGTGTCTGCGGAGAGAAGGGACAGCGTCAGTCGGGAGGGTCCCACAGCCCGGGCTCGCTGCCCTCTCCCAGCCAGCCCACCACCCCCAGCACCCTGCATGTCCCCGGAGCATCCCGGGGAGACACAGGATTGGGGCGATGGTGCCTCTCACCACGCACCCGACACCTTCCCCACCAGGTTCTCTGTTATTAGCTTTCTATTAATTTCGGCTAAATTTCAGTTTTTTCAAGGGAAAGGGAAGGGTTTCACCCCCAGGGACAAAGCCACCCCAGGTCTGTGCCCGCCTCCCGGCGAGCCCAGCTTCAATCTTTCATTAAACAGCCCTCGGGGTAACATCCATCCCAGCAAACGCTGCCAACGCTCCGGTTCAACGGCTGCGCCCGTCTCGCCGTCTCAGCTGGGAAGGGTCAGAGGGGATTTTACTCCGTTATTTTTCTGCAGTTTCAGCCACACAAGCCTCACGTTATGTTTTCCCGGTGCTGCAGAACATCACAACCCCGGCATAAACCATCCCAGCACAACCCTCCCCGTCTCGGGGCACCGGTTCGACATGTTCAGTGAATCCTCCGGACACGCCTGGAGTGGGACGGGAAAGCAGGAGACCCCCGTCGGGGTCTGGCTACGAGCCAGCGGCACCAGACAGCCGCTGCCGAGAGCACACGCAGCCTTTGCTACGGACCACGGGAATTATCAGCGAGAAGAACCCAGGTACGGGCAGAAGGTAAATATCTACAAGCCCAGACCCTGACGGCGCCAAGAAGCGGCAGGCTCAGCCCAGCCCCGCGATGCTCCACCCGCAGACCCCAGCGCTGGTCCTTCGCTCAGCGTCAGCTGCATCCTGCATCCGAGGATGCTCTGGCCCGTGGCCGGAGCCGGCCCCACAGCCAGCCTCGCTGCAGCTGGGGGATTACCAGTGACACTGGGGAAACTGGCTGCACGGGGAACGTTTCCAGGCTGCGGCAGAGGCAGAGCCCCCCGTGCACAACACTCCCCAGGAAATGCCCGGAGAGGAGATGTGACACCCAGCAGATGGTCACCGCTCTCGGGGGACGGCAGAGAAACCAGAGACATCCCTCAGCAGCACTCCAGGGTCACAATGGAGAGAGCGAGAAGGGGAAAATCCGCCTTTTGAGAGGGTCGGAGGATTCTCTCTCAGAAGGGCTGAGCAGGATGCCCGGCGGCGGGATCAGGTCGCAGGGTTTTAGGGAAGCCACTGCCCGGTGCAGGAGCGGGGTGGGAGCCAGCACCAGCACCACCCCGGGTCACGCTAACACACGTGGGCGTCACGCTGAGCTCAGCTTCACTTCCAAATACACCCCAAAAAAAATTGGATCAATTCTTCTGCAAAGCCAGACAATCCCCCTGCCCCCCCCCCCAGCTCTTCGAGAGGCGACCAGGAGGGAGCAAACCCCCGAGAACCGACCACGGCTCCTTGCAGGGGACAGCTGGAGGATGTCACTTGCTCCTGGGGATCTTCGAGCACACCACCAGTCCCAGGGCTGCAAATCACTGGGCAGCCCCCAGTTCCCACATCCCCATCCCAATATCCCAGCTGGTGGCTGGACCAAGCCCCCGCCGAGGGCTGCGCAGCAAACGTGGGGTAACCGCAGCTCCCGGCCCTTCCCAGACCACATGAAACGGGTCTTTGTGGGTCTCCAGGAGCCCCTGGGCTTTAGGAGCTCCAGCATCAGCAATTCTGCATCTCCAGCATCAGCAGCCCTGCCCAGGGGTGAGCCGAGGGCGGTGGGGCGAGGGGCAGGAGCCGGCTGCAGGCGAGGAGTCGGAGCTGCCGCGTCCCAGCAGAGCTGCGGGAGCGGGACGGCAACCGAGCGGCAACCACAGACCTGCAAGAGCAGCACATACCTCGGCGAAGCAGCAACGCAGGAAACGCCAGAATAAAAATAGCTGCCTCAACATCACTGAAAAAAAAAAAAATAAAATAAAGAGAACTTCCCCCCCCCCCGCACACAGAAACCAAACAATGCAGATGTGGGTTTGCAGAAAGGGGAAAAGGCAACGCGGCAAGTGGCAGCTCATCGCCCTGCTCCCCTCCCCAGCCTGGCAGGGAGCCCACCCTCCTGCCAGCTCCCCCAAAAAACACCCCAGCACCCCCCCGCTCCGGGTCCTGTCCTGCTGCCGTGTCCCATTGTCACCGCCCCAGCCCTCTGCTGCTCCAGGGGGTGGGAGTTAACGCCAGGATCTGGGGGGGGATACTCTGCCCACCCCCAGTATGAGCCAGGAGACCCCCAGTATGAGCCAGGAGACCCCCGCCAGCCCATCCACCACCCATGTGCAGGGGACACAGGGGACCCCGCTGTGCCCACACCAAACGAGCCTCCACAGCCCCCCAACCATCCAGCAACACGACGGCAAAGGACAAGGACGAGTTTTTAACCAAACAACAGATCACCGACCCCCTGAAGGGCACGGCTCCATCTCCCTTCAGATTAACCCGGAGAGAGGGGACACAGCACTGTGTGTGCAGGCTCCAGTCCCCCCAATTCGGGCACTGGTCCGTCAAAGCTTCACACTGGGACGCGGTCTCACGCGGCAGCTGCTGCCTGCAGAGAAACTCCTGCCTTCGGACTCCAACCGGATTCTCACCGGGAGCAAACGGACACTGGGCAGACGCCACCCTGCAGAACTGGGAGCGGGTTTCCCATTTTTTCCAGCATTCTGGCCCCAGGTCCTGCCCTCCCAGCGGCCGGTGCCAGGGGGGTGCGGGTGTCTGGGTGGGTGCAATCCTGACCCGCGTTTGGGCAGAGCTGCAGGGGCGAGGGATGCTGTACGAGGAGAGAATCAGCCTAAGACACCTCGGGACCAAATCCACAGCGGCGGCTGTGGGCGAGCAGCCCGGGGGCTCTGGGCAGGATGCTGGGGATGCTGCAACCGCCCCGGTGCTGGGGTAACCTCAGAGGGACAGCGGGGAGGGAAGTGGCTCCTTTTGTCACTGCAAAGGTGACAAAGACCTGTCTTAGCTTCCGGGGGCTGCACCCACCAGGTCACCTCCTCTCCCTGTCCCAAACTGGGGGGGGCTGGTGGCTGCTGGGCACAGGCAGGAGCAAACACCAGCACCAGGAGATTTTTTTTTTTTTTTTTTGCCCAAACCCAGGTGCCATTAGGCAGCTGGGGCTTAATTAACAAATTAACAGCCGTGCTAACGCAGTACGTGCAGCACCTCAGCTTACAGGGGCACGAGAGGACGGTCCCGAGGCTCGTCTCCTGTTTCACCCGAGTCACCGCTCCCGTGCTGGAGCCTTTCCCGAGTTCCTTGGAACTGACCCACAGCAAGGTCAAAGAAAACAAAGCCACCCTGTAAGTACAAACAGCTCAGACCCCACGTGCCCCCCCATCGCTAATTCTCCGTTTGCAGATCAGGTCTGGAAGGCAACGGGCTGTGCAGACCAGCGGCGAGGATGGGGACGGAGCCTGTCCCGGTCCCGCCAGGACAGCCCAGTGCCATCACCGCTGCCCGGGGTCTCTGCACATCCCGAGGGTTTCCCCTGCTGCTCAGCAGCAGCTTTTACAGACATCCCCCCTTTGAACAGCCCCGTCCCTGCTCGCAGCCCCCAGGCTGGCAGGAAAGCCACGCAAGGGGACGGAGGGCTCCCGGGAAGGGCAAACGCGATGTCGAAGTTGTGTGCACCAGCGGCCGGAGCCGCGTTTACAGCTCAGGAGCTCCCGTACTATCTGCTGGTGCTGCCAGCAGAAATCATCCCATCGCCATGGCAACCGCATCCCATGCCCCGGGCATGCTAATAACACTGGAGAGGAGATGCGGGGAGGAGGGAAGCCCCCGTCACCGCAAGAAACGGAGAAATCCATCATCCCCGTGGAGCTCCGACAAACTGAAAAGCTGGAGGGAGGGGGAAAAAAAAAAACATAACCTGAGAAGGCAGCAAACAGCCCTGCTTCTGCCAGGAACACCGAACCCACTCCAAACGCAGCCTGGCCAGAGGAAGAGCGAGCCGCAGACCGCACGGACCGAGCTAGAGTGAGGTTTGGAGGAAACCTCCCGAGGGTTTGCAGCAGCTTTTGACTCAGCCTCGAGCCCCTCCAGCTGCCGGGAGCAGGAGGAACCCCCCCGTCCGCGCGAGGCGTGGGATGACGCGCACGAGCAGAGCATCCTCCCCCAAGACCAGGCATCGCTCTTCTCCCCGGCTCCCGAGATCCACCTGCTGAGGAAAAGGCGTTCCAGCCCCCGGGAACTCCGGGCTGGGGGGGTCCTGATGCAGGAGAGGTGACAGTCCCCCCGCCGCTGCAGCCAGCGCATCCCCCAGCCCAGACACCCGCATCCCCGCCACGCACCGGAGAGGGGAACACCATCCCCTGCGCACGCCAACCAGCCGCAGCAATAAATTAAATCTTAATGAGACGGCAGCGAGGGGATCGCCTCGGGGTGGGCGCGTGGAGGCGGCGCGTGCGTGGGAACGGGGCATCCGCAGGACCCCCAGGAAAGATGGGGGAATCCCTGCCCATGCGAGGTGGTCTCATGGGGGGGGGGCAGACCCAGTGCTCCCCCTTCTCAGGGTCAGAACCGAGGCAGGAGCAGAGCCGGGGGTCCTCGCTGCCTTCCCCCAGCTGGCACCCTAACGAGGTTATTGCTCAACCTGCCTCGCCACACACACGCCAAATCCACCCGTGCAATCACCAACCCGCCATCCTCACCCCCAGGGACCAGTGCCCAAGGCTTCCCGAACTGGAACCAGCAGGAATTTTGGGTGCCTTCCCCCCCATCAGCATCCATGCAGCACTGAGCCCAAGGGACAGAGGCAAAGGGACCGTGCTGCTGCCACCACGTCCCCTGCCAGCGCCAGGCCTGTGTGCACGCCTGGGACACGCACACCCCCCTGCTGCCCTCCAGTCCCTGCCTCTGCTGCACGAACACTCACTTCCGAGGGCAGTGCAACAGGCAGAGAGCTGCGCAGGGAAGGAGAGCGGCGTTCGGGGAAGCTGGAGCCCTGCGGGGTCGGTAGGAAAACCCTCCCGGCTCCACGGGCACGAGCAGCCTGGGATGATAAACGGGGGGAAAGCCGCTTGAAACCAGCCCTCTTCTGACAAACTGCAAGGAAAGAATTATTCCCACGCACCCTCAGATGGGACATTTAGTGTAAAGTCTGCTGCTAAGTAAGAGCTCTTCGGGCAAAACCAGTAACGCCACAGGAACAGACGGGAACCAGGGGAAAAACCAGCCGCAGGAGCTGCCCCCGGTTCCTGCTGCTGCAACGGGACCCAACGGCTTTGTGTCCTTTCGACAGGAGCACGGCGGGGCTGTCCCCTGCCCCGGGGACACAGGGATGCTGGCGGGGCTGTCCCCTGCCCTGGGGGACACGGGGATGCTGGCGGGGGATGCAGGAGCGGAGCCAAGTTTCGGTGGGTCTCGGGGACCGCCTGGTGCTCTGCGGTTCGGGCGATGCTGCGGCGCAGGAGGGTGCAGAGCCCAGGCTCCAAGCCCTCAGCATCCCCAGCGCTGTTCCACCAGCGGGGCAGAGCCGGATTATTTCACAGCTGACGGAGGAGAGGCGGCTGGTCTCGGGGTCAGAGCCACCAGACGGGCGGTGGATTGGCCTCAGGGTCGGGGTCTCTCCTCGCAGACGCTGTCAGCATCCATCCTGCGGCTGATTAACGAAGGGGATGCACGGGATCCCTCCCCCAGCCCCGCCGCGGGGGGCTGCTGTCAGATTAAGTGAAGCAGCAGAGGAGGATGTGGGGCAGCGGGACACGCGATGGAGCGAAGGCTCGGCACACGCCAGCGTCGCATCCTTGCCGGGGGCTGGCAGAAAAACACCCCCCCCTTAAAACACCCCCTTTAATCTGCCGCTCGGCAGGACCCCGAGCGATTACACCCATCAGGAGACGGGCCAAGAACAGCCACCGCGGCTTCCCCACGCTGCAGAAACAACGGCAGGGCCAGCGACAGAGGAGCTCAGGGACAGCCCCATTTTCTGGGGGGGTGGGCAACCAGCCCCTGGCTCAGCACAGGGCATCTGCCCCCCCAGAGGCAAACAGCCCCGAGCCCTTCGCTTTCTGCCCCCCAGCACCCCTCCAGCCTGGCCGGGGCCATCCACCACCCCCAAAACCCCAGCGCACAGGGTTCCCCCAAAAAGAGGGGCTCCCAGCCCCGGCACGACCCTGCACGCAAGCCCTTGGCGAGGTACCCAGCCCAGCGCCGGAGACGAGGCTTTTTTGTCATATTGCTAAATCAGGTCAGTCGAGTCTCCTCCAGCCAGATCGAGCCTGTCTGGCTCCCGCATTAGGAGCTGTTTGGGTACAGCAGCGGGGAGATGAAGCTCAGCCGCTGTTAACGGTGAGCTGGAGGGATCCCAGGGGAGGGGGTGTCTGTCTGCTCTGAGCATCCCGCAGCCCTTCCCCGAGCAGCTCTGCCTTCCCCCAGCATCCCTACAGACACCCTCGCACAGCCCGGGCTCGGGGAGGAAGCTCCTGGGGTGGGATGCTAAAAAGCAAACCCAGACCCCCCCTCCCCATACCCCCCCAGGAACAGCCCCGTACCACCGCCATGGTCCCCGTTGCCTTGTCACCCACAAGCCGATGACGCCCAGGGAGTATTTCCCCCTCGCTGCACACAGCGGGGAGGGTTTGCCGGCGCTCTCCCTTCCAGCTCAACGGGGGTCTCCCAGCACCCGCACCCCATCACCTCCCCATCCTGTCCCTGAGAACCACCTTCCCAGGAGACTGAGTCCAGTAGCATCATCGATCCTCTGGAGCATCTCCCAAGCTGGAAGCAGAGTTAAACCCCCCCAGTAAAGGGACTGGGGGGGACACATCCGTGCAACCCCCCTGCACAGCACCATCCAGCTGCTCCGCAAAGAGCCCACGGCTGCGGGACCCAGACCCTCAGCACGGCTCAGAAACCTCATCCCCGACCCCGCAGCGAGGGCGGCTCACACCAGCGATGGGGTGAGATGTCTGAGCCCGTACAAGAGCCTCAAAGTGTCGCTTGTATTCGGCACAGGCTGCTTTGAGTGCTTTGGGCAGATCCACCCAGCAAGCAGCAGCACGGATGGGTGCAAACACCCCGTCCCCTCCCCACCCGCAGCGAGGGGTGACAGTCACCTCTGTGCAGCTGCGTCGGGGTTTCGGGAAAGAAGAGTTAAACAAAGGAAGCAATAGGCTCTGCTCTGCCAAAAGGCTCCCGGGTTCACATCCTGCCTTTCAAAGAGCTGCTGATTCTTGGGGACAGGCTTAAAAGAATAAACTGTTCTTTTTTTTTTTCCTTTAAATAATAAAAGCAGCATCACGCCGCTTTGCAGAGGGCTTGCAAACATCCTACTCCAAATGAGCAGGCTGCAGAGGGAGACTCCGGTTCCTCCCAGCATCTCCAGGGAGAAGCTGCCAAAAGGGCTCAAGGTGTGCAGCCGCTGCCTTCCCCCAGCATCTGCTCCCAGCCCGCCCAAAAACTGCCTTTGCTGAAAGTCACGCCGAGCACAACTTCGTGGGATGCTGTTTCTCCAGGTCCCCCCATCGCCCGCTCAGCAGGAGAAGCGGAGCCCACGGGCCGGCTCTCGCAGGGCTGGCTCAGCGCCGGACAGGGGTTTGCTCAGCACCGGCAGCACCCGCCTCGCCCCCGTCCCCAGCGGCTCTGCCAGCAGCTGGAGGTGTTTTGGAGCAGAACGCTGCCCGAGCAAAAAAAAAAAAAAACAGCCTGTGCTCCCAAACCTGCCTTATTCCGAAATGGAAAAATCCCAAGTGAACGCAGGAGAAGAGGGGCTGCCAAGCTGGGAAGTCAGAAATCACTTCTGGAGAGGGCTCTGCTCCCCCCTCCCACCCCGACACCCCCAAAACAGAGCAGCGCCTGTCCCACACCCCCCCATCGCTGTTTGTGGGAACAGGGCGGGCATGGCGGCAGAGCTGGGTTTTTCCACAAGGTTTCTTGGCCCCGGGCACGGATAAGCAAGTTTCGGAAAGTCAACATTCATCTGCAGCCTCCCCCCCCAGCAAGGTCAGGGCTGGGCAGCCCTCGAGCAGACTCAGCCCAAACCCTGCGCCCGCGGCTCCGGGGACACGGGGGGCTGCTGTCCCCTCCCCAGGCAGGGCTGTGGGCAGCGCCAAGCCCCAGGGCTCTGCCCGAACCCCCAGACCCCCCCGTGCCGGGGGAGCCGCTGGGTTTGGGTGCTCTGCAGGCACAGGACGGCAGCAGCAGCGGGACCCCCCCACCCAGGGTGCAGCACACCCCGACCCCGGGGATGGGGTTTCCCGGAGAAGCCCACCCACCACCTGCCTTGCTGGGATGGGGGGGTTTAGCCTCCAACAAGAAGCAGGAGCAGATATTCCCCCTCCTAACTCCAGGAGGGGTGGGGGGGGGACATTGGGGGCTACTGGGGAGGAGCAAGGTGGCAGCGCAGGGTGAGCCCAGGAGGGAGAGGGGTTTTCTGCAGAGTCCCAGGGACATCTCCCCCCTTCCACCCCTGCAGAGGCTCCACCTGCCAACACCCGGGGCTGTGCACACAGGGGCATCACTGGTTTAAACTGGTCTCCAGCCACAGAGAGGAGGAACCAGCTGGGGATGGGGGGTAGCAGAGCCCTCGGGAAGGGTTTTGGATCTCCAGGAGGAACAGCATCAGCCCCGAGGTCTCCCCATCACACCCTGGTGCATGGAGAGCACTGGGAGCACGTCAGCCCCCAAAGAGGATCCGCCAACACTCGCAGCTTCCAGCCACGGCTCAGGAAAGCCTCCCCACACCTCCTCTCCCCCACCAGCGAGCCCCTCCCCAACCCCAGCTGAGCTGCAGCAGAAGCATCCCGTATCCCCCGGCCCCCCAGAGCCATGGGGTGGGGATCCGTCCCCCCCAGCAGCACAGGGGACACCACAGATGGGGACATCTACACCCAGACAAAAAAAACAGAGTCTGTCCCGAGCCCCACAGCATGCAGAGTGAGCACACCGAGACAGAAACCCGGCACAAACCCAGCTCGGGATAAACACCTGGCCGCCAGCCCGGCCGCACAGTTGTTCCTCTTCCCCTTCCCGCCCCGAACTTGGCCGATCGCGTTATTAGTGCAGGGGGCTGCTACCAGGCAGAGCCCCGAGGAACACCAGGAGCAGATCTCTGCCTCCTCGGGAACCTCCGAGCCGCTCACTAACTTTTTCCAAGCGAGGAGACAGCCCAGGGGTCTCACAGCGCTTGCTCGGCACGGAAAGGCGAGGATTTAACAGCGAGAAATCTGCCTGGGAGCATCCTGGGGTCCCCACCAGGAACGGGAGCTATCGCAGCCCCAGTTCAGAGTCCCCGTGCCCCAGCAGCACTGGGGGAGGTTTGCCGGGCAGGGCAGCTCGCCCTGACTCAGCACAGAGGAACGTCAGCCCCGAAATCCCCGATCCCTGGGGACACATCGCCCGCCACCGCCCTCCGGGTGCGGTTTCTCTGCAAGGAAAAAAAAATCAGCTCCCGAAGGCAAGCTGGAGTCACACACGCACGGCAGACGGAGGGAGCAGGGACCCCGGTGACACACCTACAGGAGATATTTTTGGCAGGTTCACTTTGCCTTTAGCCCCTTTTTTTTGAGGAGAAAAAAAAAACACAGTTCAGCAAAGGGGATGCAGAGATGCACCAGCACCGCGGTCGCCTTCCACGGCAGGGCAGCCGGAGGCAGGAGCACAGGCAGGGTGAGCAGCACAGCACCGGCTCCTGCGCGTTCAAACAAAGGATGCTGCCCAAGGATGCTGCGCTGTCAGGCCAGGCTGCTCTCCTCGCCGGGGAGGAAGGACAGCTCAGCAAGGAGGCCATTAGCTTCCTGCCAGCTCGGCTGCAGCGGTGAGGAACTAAAGAAAAAAAAAATCCACGCAGCACGGTGGGGTTTGCAGCACTGTGGGGTGAGCGGGAGCAGAGCCAGCCCCTCCGGTCAGCCCAGCTCCAGCGGCAGGATGCCAGCGCAGGGGATGCGCCCAGAGCTGCACCCAGCGGGGCTCGTACATCGCCGTCCATCAGCGGGAACCTGGGCAAGCCCCCAGCTCCAAGGTAAAGCCCAGCCGCAGGTCTGAGCTCAAGGGCGATGAGCAGAACAACCCTGGAGGCAGCAGAGGAGCCTCCTGCCCAGGACACGGCTCCGCTCCAGCACCAGCGCTGCCCTGCGATGCCTCTGGAGATGCCAACTCACGGCTTCGAACCCTCGGACAGGGTTTTCAAGGCATGGATTCACGCTGCACACCAAGCTGCTGGTCACCAGGGCCAGCTGGAAGGAGGGGACCAGAGCCCTCCCGCTGCAGGTGCCACCTCTGTTGGGGACACACAGCCAAGGGACACAGCCCTGGTCCCCAGCCCTGCCCGTGGCAGCGCAGAGCTCTAGTACCCCTTCAGCCCAACAGGGCACGAGAGCCTATATATAACGTATAGATCTACGAACACACAGTCCTGCCTCTCCCCCACCCTTCCCAAAGCCTCCAGCATCACCCCGGTACTGCCCTTCCTCCGCTTCCAGTTCACAGCAAAGAGATGAGCCCAGCCTCAAACGCTGCTCCCAGTGAATAACCAGTCACCCCAGTACCCAGCTGGAAAGAGGAACGGGGAGGACGGCGGAGACGGCCACCTCTGCCACCAAGCAAGTTCCCGACACGGACGGGAGGGAGAGGGCAGAGTTAACCAGCCACCTTCACGCTGATTTACTGCTGGGGCAGCGTCAGATGGGGAGGAAGCCCAGCCCTCTTCCTCCTGCTCTCTTGAAGAAAGAAACTCAGGAATTTGGCAGAAGGCCACGGCTCAAACAGAGGAGACCCTGTGCTAAGGCACGTTGGGAGAAGCAGCCTCTTCCCCGCCAGGACAAACGTTGCTCTTCCACCCCCTCCTCGGGGGACAGAGGATGTCACCCCCCAACGCCAGCATCGGCACAAGCTGGTGGGGAAGGGGGGGCTCCTCCGGGGCTGTCCCCTCACCCGGACATTTCATCCTCCCCAGGACACTGGGGGTGCAGCGGCCGAGAAGGAACCAAACCCCATCTGGGTGCTGCAGCCTCCACCCTGCAGACACGGGGCTGGCGGCCGCCGGAGGCAAAGCCTCACGTGCCAGCAGCTCCCAGCTGCTTTCCTCTGCCTGAAGGCACGGCCGGGCAAGGCGGGAGGAACAAAGCCTCGAATGAGGGGTTCGGGCACGATTTTGAACATCCCCAGGGTGGAGGCAAAGGCAGAGCTGCTTCTGCCACAGCGTGGCTGTGAAGGGGTTAAACCAGCATCAAAGGGAGCTCTGGAGTAGAGGGGGGTTGAGAAACCGAGATGGGTCGAGGTTGCGCAGACTCCTTGGAATCTCAGGAATTTCCCATTATTATCCCACTTCCCTTCCAGCAGCCTGGAGGGGGAGAAACCCGAACAGGACCCCCAGCCCCAGCCCAGCCCTACGGCCGGGGCAGAGGCACCTCGGATGGGGACGAGCCAGCACACGGTGCCTTGGGTGCCCAAAGCCTCAGGAAGAAAACTTTGGGTCAGGACACAGAGCTCAGGGGCTTATCTCCTGCAGCTCTCTGCAAATCCAGAGCTGCCAGACCCCAGGCTGGCTGGACCCAGCTCCACGGTGGGCTGAGACCTGCAGAGCTCAGGAACAAGCATCCCCCTGATCAACCCCATCCCGGACCACAGCCTCCCCCCATCCTGCTCCAGTACCCCAGGAGCTTCCCAGCTCCAGCCCAGACAACCATCACCAGCCCAAACTGGAGTGCTACAAGGCTCATCTCGGTTCAACAGAAGTTTTGGACAAGTCACAAACATCCAACACAAGCAACAACCAACCGACACCAGAGCTCCGGAGGGGGAGATGCCCACCAAGGCACCCTACAGCCGATGGTCTCCCCACTTCCCCTCCTCTCAGACCAGGGTAACCCCCATCTGACCAGGATGTCGTCAGGGTTAATGATTTTAAAGTCCTCTGGGAATGGACCACGCTACACAAGCACTAAGCAGTATTACGGGATCTAATTTGCTTTCTAAGAACTGTTAATGGATAAGCAGCAGCTACAAAAAAATCTTATTGCAAAGCTGCTTTATAGACGTTGGGAAACATCACACAGAGCTCAGTGCTCCCCGAAGGGCTGAGCAGGGGCTAGCATCCACGGCAGAGCTCTCTGGGCACAACCAAGGGTCCTTCTTGGTAAGAAAAAAGAAAAATGGGGCCAGAGACCACTGAACACCCACCGCTCAGCAGCCGGAAGGACCCAGGAAAGCAAACCGAGGTGCAGCACAGATTAAGACCAGCTCCACGTCAACGCCTGCCTGTATTGGGATTTTATTCACTTTTTTTTCTGCCCAGGCTGGAACTAGAGTTGTGGCCACCAGCTGGCACGTAAGCCTGGGAAACACTGGTTTGATACTGGTTTGAACTGGCATGTGTGACCCCTGCAGCCAGGGCTGCACACACACTCCCGGAAAATGCTGCAGAGCAGCGGGGAAAGAGTCTCTGCAGAGGTCAGGGCTCCCCAGGCTCCCATCCTAGGGGGTGAGGACCAGTGCTGGGGGGGGTCCAGCACATCCTGCAGCATCTCCCCAGCCCAGCACCTTCTCAGCGGCAAGGAGAGCGGTTAGAGAGACTCACGCATTGCAATACGGCTTCTTCTCGTAGCCCTTGTAGTTCTTCATGTTTAGGGTCATCTTGCAGGTCTCGCAGTGGAAACATGCTTTATGCCAGAACTGGAAACAGAGAGAAGAATCATTAACACCAGCGACTTGCAGGACAGGGTCACATCCTGCTGGAATCACACACCTCACCCCCAGCAGCTCCTCCAGCCTGGGGATGCGGGGGGACAGCATCCCTGACCCCCGCACAGACAATATTCCTGCTAGTCTGGGACATGAGCAAATCCCCCCCCACCCCTCCCAACCCATCTTATCAACAGGGCAGCACCACCTGGGACCAGCATCAGAGCAGCATCTCGCTTCCTTCTCTCCAGAGCAGGAATTCACGGGGCTCAGCCCAGGGCAGGAGAAGCCTCTTGCTGTGAAAGAGCCACAAGAGACCCCTGGGAGCAGGGAGGCTGCCAGCAGAGCTAACAGCTGGGGCGTGCAGGCTTCCGAACGGCTGGCTGAGGTTTTTTTTTTTGCTGATGTTAGCCAAGAGATAGCCAGAAGAGCAGGTCAGGTGAGGCTGACACAGAGCCAAGGAAACAGAAGAAAAGGTTCTCGCCAGAAGCAGACAGACCAAAGGTCTGTCACCCTTCTCTGCACGATTTCGGTGGCTAATCCCAGCCCTCCAGCCCCAGGGGATGCCGGATCCCCCCACGCACCCCTCAGCCCCTCTCCCCAGTGCCCCAGGGTTGCCCTCCCAGCACACCAACCCACCCAGCATCACCCGCAAAACCAGGGCAGGACCCAGCCAAGAGCCACCTCAGCAGCTCCCAATCCCGAGGAGATGACGGTCACCAAGCCCACGGTGTGACACCCCGGACAGAGCCAGGCACACGTTCACCACGCAGCGAGCAAAGCCAGGGAGAACAGCTGGCGGCTGCTGCTGGGATTTCCACCCTCCAGCTTTACAGAAAGTCATTTCCACCCCTGCAAGGAGAGCAGAGCCAAGCCTCAGCCCTTGTGCCACCTCCCCGCAGGTACCACACCCCGTGCACAAACACCGCCGCAGCTCTAGAGACTATGACTCAGCCCAGGAGGACAATTTGCCTCGTTTCAGTTGCTCAGAGCAACATATTTGTTCTTTTCCTCCAGTTTTACGAGTTGCTCCAGGGCTTGCTGCTAACAGCACCGAGGGGACTTCTTACTGCACCCCGCACCGCCCCGTACCAGCGCCCTGCTCCCCATCCAGCCCGCACAGGGTTATTTTCCTCCCTCCCAGCTTTTGGGCTCTTTAAGGACAGATCTCACAAGTCAGAACCTTTTGCTCGAGTTGCTGCCACGTTCGAGGCAATGACCAGACCTCTCCAAGCCTGTTGGCCATGCACAGCGCCGCAGTAGCTGTGCTCCAGACCAGGGGTGACACTACAAATACACAGAGATGCCCCGACAGCCAGCATCGCTCCAGAGCCTCTTCTCCTCCGAGGACTCGCCAGGCTGCCCCCAGCCCAGCTGTCCCCCCGCCTGCGGCTGCCTCCACGACGGGCGCAGCAGAAGTGATGCACTCAGGGAGCCTTCATCCTTGGCCAGAGCGCGATTAACACTTCTTCTTGCCTCGGTTTGCAGTGGGCATCGCTCAGCGGAGGTGTTTCTGTCCCGGGGCGCCTACCAAGGGCTCCCTGCAGCCGAGCTGCTCCCACCTCTGAAGCCTTGTCACCGCTGGAGTTTGTCTCGCCACTGCTGGCGCTGATGCTGGTCCAGGAACCGAAAGCAGCTCTGAAGGAGGCTGCAGCACAGGGGAGCAGCAGCTATGTAGGCTTCCCGGAACGCTCCCCTCGCCCGCAGAGAAAGAGGACAAGTCTCAAAGAGGTTTTTAGAGGAGCATTAACGCCTGTGCTTTCCAATCCCACATTTCAAGTGCTCCCAACATCGGGAGCCCATCCCAGGTAGGGCAGCAGCTCACCCCCATCCCAGCAGGCTGGAGGCTACGAGGGATCCTGGAGGGATGGAGCCCTGGCAGCAGCTTTGCAGCAGGCTGGATGGGGGCGGAGAGCTCACATCTCTCCAAGCAGGGCTGTTGCTCCACACCCGAGCATCACTTGAGAGTTAGATGACAACATAAGGAGGGATTCCTTGGGGGGAAGGAAAATCCTTGCTCAGGTTTAATGCACGGTAACAGCTAATTCTAACTTCTACTTTTTTAAAAAAAAGTCACCCGACGTCAGCTTTACATGGGTTCTGCAGCTGCAACCACCAAACCCTGTGACACCCGCCCCTGCGAGGGGTGGCACGGGAGATGTCACTTCCACTGCGGAAGCACCACATCACCCAGCAGTGAGCTGCTGGGATGGGGAAGAGGAACAACACCCATTTCCCCACGCCTGAGCGGAGCATTCGCTTTTTACAAGGTGACAAAGCAAAAAGTCAGGAGGCAGAGCTCACACGCGGAGTTTCGCCCAAGTTGGATCCGGGCAGGCAGCCCCGCCGCTCCGCACGCGTGAAGCCTGACAAAGCCCCAACTTTTCCTCGCTTGCTGTAAATCTCAGAAAGGAAACGGCCCTTCCTGATCTCACTACCAGGAGAAACCCAAGCCCATCTGCTTGTCAACACACCAGCACAGGCACGGAAAGCTCAGAAGCAGGAACACACACACACACATTTCTCCTCCCAGCAGCCCTTCGTTCCTGCTGCCTGCGGTTCAACTTACGCAAACACCGGAGCTGCCCTTTCGACTTTGCTCGGGGTAGAGCGAAAGCAGGGGGACAGTCACTTTAGGTGCCTTTAGGGGAAGTAGGGGAGGCTCCTCCAGCCACCACCTCGCAGCCAGAACCCCCAGAAAACCTAACCCAGGGGCAGACAGCTGGGGAGAGGTGTTTAATCAGGGGCTGCCCAGGCAATAATTTGTACCAGGATGAAGTCAAGAAGACCCCCAGCAGTACAAGATGATGGCTGGAGCCTCCCGCCCGCTCCCACAGCCCGAATTCACACTCTCAGGATGCACATCAGTGTCCACCCAGCAACACCCAACTGCCAGCTCGGAAGCAGCACAAACCCCAGCCCCCTGCGTAGGGGGAAGCCATGGGTCATCCCCCCCTTCCCTCCCCATTATCGGCGGGTTTATACCCCGCAGCTACCAGACAGAGCCGCTCCGCTGCTCCAACAATCAGGAGGGTCCCCGGGACACAAGGGCTGATAGTTCAGCTTCGAGCCATTCCCAGCACAAGGAAGAAACATCATCTGGGAAAAATGTGAGCAGCAGGGTCTGCTGGAGCTCAGGAATGCCGCTGCCCAGATCCGCACATTCTTCCAGTTACTTTTTTTAGTCCCTAAACTGGCCATCCCAGAGGAGAAGGGGGAGCTCCGCAGGAAGGGGCAGGTCAGAGGCAAACCCCGGGGGAGCCGGGGCTGGAGACACCCCCAACCTCCCTCACCTGCAGCCCCGGGGGAAACGGGTTTCGTCGGAGCCGCATTTTTGATGGAAAAAACGCTCAAAAAGATCCAAAGCACTCCCGCACCACGATAAGGCAAAGTATAAAAACCAGAATTCTGGAACAGAGAACTATCAATTGGGAGGGAAGATTTTTTTTTTTTAAATAATTAAAAAAAGCCAAGCTAATGCAAACCAGATGAGGCTCCGGGCTGGAGGGGGAGCGGTAACGGCCGCTTGCCACCGGGGAGCGACCGGCTGCAGCCTCCCGCGACACCGGGGCTGCCACCACCGCCACCGTTTAATCAAAAACACGGAAAAAGCCCCAAACAGCCCCAGGGAGCGCTCGGTGGGGTGGGGGGCTACCTCCGGTACCCCACGGGGGACAAGCAGCGTGGCTCCCCACCCCGTGCGACAGCTAGACCCCCCCATGGGGTAACCCCAAGGATTTTAATACCCCACGCGGGGATGCAGGGGGGCACCAACCCCACGGAGACCCCCCCCAGCAGA
>WKFP01014037.1:85158-99557 GCA_011057875.1 Pterocles orientalis
GCTGCAGCTGGGGGTGCGGGCGGTGGGTGTCCGTGGGGGTGTGCGGGTTTTCCTGTGGGTGTCCCTGGGGGTTCGCTGTTGTCTTTGGGGGTGCACGGGTTTGTCTGCAGACGTCCGTGGGGTTCGCGTGGGTGTCCGTGGGTCTGCGCAGCTTTTCCTGGTTATTTTTAAGCCCCGTGTACGGCAGCGGGGGTATAGCTCAGTGGTAGAGCATTTGACTGCAGATCAAGAGGTCCCCGGTTCAAATCCGGGTGCCCCCTTGTTTTGTTTTGTTTTTTCGCTTTTTTTTTTTCCCCCTTTTCTCTCGATAATCCCCCAAAACCTCAAAACAAGGGTTTTCACCCCAAATTGTTTCCGGCGGGGCCGGTTCCAAAGCTTTCCCCGCTGTCGGGGGCCGGCCCGAGCCTGGCACACGCGTGGGAGCGGGGCCCGCGGCTGCGACCGACCCCTCCCGCTGCTGCCGGTACCGGCGGGGGGGGTGTCGCTCCCCGCCGCCTCTAGGGGGCGCCGCCACCAGCGCCACGTGACATCCGGCGGCGCGGAGTGGGCGGGGCGCCCCCATATCCCGGCGTGCCCCGCGCGGGGTTTTCTCTTCCGGCGCCAAGATGTCGAAGCGAGGTGAGGCGGCGCCGGGCCTGGGAGGGGGGGCGACGGTATCCGGGTCCATCCGCTGTTTTGCGGCGTCCTGGGGTGGGGGGCGCCTGGATCGCGGCTCGGGCGGGGTCTGGCGGAGCTGGGGAGCGGAGGGCGGCCCCGGAGCGGAGGCTGCAGCCGGTGTCACTGAACCGCTCCCGGGGAGGCGCAGGCCAGGCCTCCCGCTGCCTGGGGCCCGTTCGTGCACCGTCGCTGGGGTCTGTAACGTTCTTGTCGGCCTGCAGGACGCGGCGGTTCCTCCGGTGCGAAGTTCCGCATCTCGCTGGGTCTCCCGGTGGGGGCTGTGATCAACTGCGCCGACAACACGGGTGAGTGCGGCCGCCGCTGGGACGAGCTCGTGGAAACCGGTCCTGCTGGAAAACACGGGCTGGGGCTGTGCCTGCGGCCCGGGGAGGGGGCGTGGAAGGACACAGCAATAGTGTCGCTTTGGGTGAGGTGACAGCCTGTGCTGGAGGCCTCGGTCTGTGAGGTGACAGCGAAGCGGCTTCCCCGACGCTCCGGTTCCTGACAGCGCTTCCCTGCAGGTGCCAAGAACCTGTACATCATCTCCGTGAAGGGCATCAAGGGCCGCCTCAACCGGCTGCCGGCGGCTGGCGTGGGCGACATGGTGATGGCCACTGTCAAGAAGGGCAAGCCAGAGCTGAGGAAGAAGGGTGAGTGCAGAGAGGAGCGAGCGGGGAGCGGTGTCTGCTGCCGAGAGCTGCCTGTGCTGTCATGTCCCTCCTTTGAGAGGCTGCTCCTCAGAGGGGAGTGTGATTTCTCCCTCAAACTGACGCAGAAGCGGGCGCTGAATCTCCGGAGCGGCACCTCCACCCTTCTGAAAAGCACTCGTTGGGTCTGTGTGTGGTGGCTCAGTGAGTTGTCGTGGAAGGGCAGAGCAAAGGCAGCGCTTTTGGGTGAAGCGGCAGCTCGTGCTGTTCGTTTCAATCAGCGCTGTGACATTCTGCTGTGGTTTGCTGCTGCTCCAGAGGGGAAGGGAGGAATTCTTGGTGAATCTTGTCTGTGAATTGATGGTATTTTTAGAAATAAAGGTGGGAAAGTAGAAAAACACAGAATTATCCAAGTGTAGATGCAGCTATAAGTGTTACAGAGTCAGTTTAAAGTGCACTGTAGACTGTAAACTGTCTTCTCTCTTAGCAGAGCACTGCAAATATGAAATGTGGGGAAAAAAAACCCAAACCCATGCATTGAGTTTGATGCTGCGGAACAGCTCCTCTGGGGTGTCTGTTGCTGGACTGTGGGGTTAAAAGGATGTTTGCGATCCTGAGCTGCTTGTTTCTCTTTGCAGTCCACCCAGCAGTGGTCATTCGGCAGCGGAAATCGTACAGGAGAAAAGACGGGGTGTTCCTCTATTTTGAAGACAACGCAGGAGTGATAGTAAATAATAAAGGTGAAATGAAAGGTACGGACGAGAATCCTGTTGCACTGGGTGAAAAGGGAACCCGGGAAGGGGTGGAGGGTTGGTATTGCCGGTCAGGGAGCTGTGATCGTGTGTGCAAAGGGACCCTGGTTCTCCTGGGTGCAGTCACTCTGAGCTGGTGGTGGTGTAAAACGTTGCCCTGAACCATCTCTGCACCTCCTCGCTCCTCTGATGCGCGGCTGTTGTCTGTTCTCTTCCAGGCTCGGCGATCACAGGCCCTGTGGCTAAGGAGTGTGCGGATCTGTGGCCCAGGATAGCCTCCAACGCAGGAAGCATTGCGTAAACGTGTCCATCTTCCTAGAGAGAAAATAAAAGTCCTTGTACCAAATAAATAGTGTGGGTGTGTGCTTCAGCCAGAAAAAGGGGATCTGGAGTTGGGATATCCAATGATAAGTCTCTTTTTCAGGCACGTTCCTGTTCTGATGGAAAATATCTGGCAGGGGGTTGTGCTGGAATGACTGAAATTTTAGCCGTTCTGACCGAATTGATGCAGTTTAGGTACGCACGGATAGAAACTGGGAGGTGTCTGTGGAAACCCTTCTACAAGAAACCTTCATAGAGGGGCTCTCCAAAGCGCAGGTCTGGAATTTTCTCCCAGAGTGGGCGATTGAACTGCGTAGAGATCCCGCTCTGATTCTGCGTGGGGGAGAAGCGCTGCCTGAAGCTGGTCTGTACCCTGTGCTGCAGAGTTCATTCAGCCACCGAGCTCCGGTGAATATTTCTTAGACCTTGCTGCAGCCACGCAAGGACACATTGAGCCACCGCTGCTGGCTGAGGCTGTGGCTGAGAACATGCCCCTGAGCCCTCCAGCAGCGGTGAACAGATCATTAACTGCAGGTCGAAGAGATGAGCCGAACTTTCCAAATCGAGGAAAGGCTTCACGATCGGAGCTGAAGGTATGTCTGCGCAGCAGCTCCTTACCCTACACGAAGCTTTTTGTGGTTTTCCCGGTGTTCCTCCGGCTGCAGCAGGGCTGGGGAGGTGTTTGGATGTGAGCTTCAGCTCTGCGTGTGCTCTGCCCTCCAGAGCAAGGACCACTGGAGGGGCTGCTGTGGACCTGGGCTCAGAAGTGAAAACAGGAGTGACTCTGTCCTGGCTATTGTCCCTGGTGCCCTGTGACACCCAGAGTGACCCCTGTGCACGTGCTGCCGGGGGCTGTGGGGCAGGCAGTGGGGTGCTGCTCCCCTGGACTGGCCCCAGATGGAGGCTGGCACGGAGCTGGTCCCACAGCATCCTTAGAGATTTCAGATACTTTGTGCTGCTCCTGGTGCTTCCAGTTTGGAGACGTTATTGGGGAGGAAGGAGGGTGGTGGGGAGAGCAAAGCCTCAGATTTTGTAGCACAAACCCAGGTAACGATGGACAGGAGCAGCAGGGTCCTGCGGTGGTTTGTGTTTAAGCATCTGTTTGGCTTAACCAACACGAATCTGTAAAATATT
The DNA here is from genome assembly GCA_011057875.1 of Pterocles orientalis. Classification (NCBI taxonomy): domain Eukaryota; kingdom Metazoa; phylum Chordata; class Aves; order Pterocliformes; family Pteroclidae; genus Pterocles; species Pterocles orientalis. Next base: position 88,670 of record WKFP01014037.1, read on the forward strand.
GTGACTTAAAAAATTGTTTCTCAGATGTTCCCGGGGGATAATCAGGAGCCGTGCACTGGTGAAGGCTGGGGAGGGGAAACCTGGAGAAGGACTGACCTGGACTGAGGGCTGCTCTCTCTTTACAGGCCCTTCCACAGAGCACGTGGGAGCTGGTGGCTTCTTCCCCGCAGACCTGAAACCCCTGGAAGGGTACAACGGGTGGGCCGACTGTCAGCACAACGCTCCGAGTCGATGTCTTTGCAGTCCTGCTGGCAAAGGAGCTGTTCCTCAGACCTGGGGAGAGATGCAGAGACTCGCTTATCAGTAAGGAACCCCCACTAAAATAAAGCTGTTCCCCCTTGAGCTGTTTTAACAGCTTCTGCCGGACTTTTGATTTGTAAAGACTTTTTCCAAGGCAGGGAATGGCGTGACTGTTGGATTAAACGCTTTGGGTGTTTGTTTTTGGTATTCCCTGGGCAGCAGGGCACACCCTGAGACCAAACAGAGGTGCAGCCCAGGGCCTTCAGCAGGGTTTTGAAGTCAGTGTTCTTTTTGCCTTCTCCATGATGGGATGTTTTAGAGCAGAATAACTGGGAATTCATTAGCTTGGGTGCCTGGAACCTGTCTCCAAGTGTAGTGAGAGAGCTGGGGTGGGGTTTAAAGGAAAATGAGGGGTAATGAGAGGGCTGCTGTGTGCCAGAGGCAGTGCTGCAGGTGTGGTGAGGGCAGGTGGTGGAATGCAGCCAAGCTGCCTCGTCACTGCCCACAAGGAGCCGTACCTGGCACACCTGGGCAGGTGGGGGTATAGCTCAGGGGCAGAGCATTTGACTGCAGATCAAGAGGTCCCCGGTTCAAATCCGGGTGCCCCCTCCCTTTTCCTTCTTTTTATCCAGAAAATGTTGGTTTGGAGCTCTTTACCTCGATACTTTCTCCAGAACTGTCTGTAGGCTCTGTCCTCTGTTTGATCAGGTGCTGGGAAGAGGTGAAGAAGCAGAGTCCCAGAAGAGAAGAGGACTAGCAGTGGGCTGTTGGTGAGGAAAGGGATGAATATTCCGTAAGACGCTGTTTTTTGTCCTGGGATTAATTGTTGGATGTTTGTGTCAGTTGGTAATTAACAGGGAGACTCCTGCCAGGCAGGTGTGGGGCAGGTGGGGGTATAGCTCAGTGGTAGAGCATTTGACTGCAGATCAAGAGGTCCCTGGTTCAACTCCAGGTGCCCCCTTGTTTTCTTCTCATTTTCACCTTCCTTTTGCCAAAAAATGTCCCAGAAGGAAGATGGAGAGCTCTGTTTTGTGAGCTTGTGCTGTGAGGGTTGGTTTGTGAGCGTCAGCATTGAAGGTACTGAGCCCCTGACTATGAGGGAGGTGCAGGGGTTGTGCCCTGTGTAACTCCTCCCTCTTTGTATTAATTCTCTGTAGTAATCGTATTTATCATCATAAGTCCCTGGACACCCTTTGTGAGGCACATTAAGGTGCACAGGGGGCTGTCAAAGGCAAGAATCTAACCTGTGGACAAAAATGTGTCTTTCTTATAGAAATGTTTTTAAAATGACCTTGTGGAGGTGCTATGCCAAGGGGGTATAGCTCAGTGGTAGAGCATTTGATTGCAGATCAAGAGGTCCCTGGTTCAACTCCAGGTGCCCCCTCTTTAACCTTCTTTTTGCCCAAATTCATCCTAGAACGAAGATGGGAGAGCTCTGCTTGAGTCTCATGAGCTTGTGTTGTGCAGTGAGGGTTGGTCTGTGAGCTTCGGTGCAGGGGCTGTGCCCTCCCCGTCTGTCTTTGTCTCTATTTTTGATGGTCTGTAGTAATCCTCTGTACAGCCTTTGGCAGGTGTATAAGGCGCACAGGGCTGACAAGTGAAAAAAAATCTAACCAGTGGACAGAAAAACTTGTGTTTCTCTGTAGAAATGTTTTTAAAATGTCCTTAGGAAGGCCCTGTGCCAAGGGGGTATAGCTCAGTGGTAGAGCATTTGACTGCAGATCAAGAGGTCCCTGGTTCAACTCCAGGTGCCCCCTTGTTTTCTTTAACTTTCCTTTTGCCAAAAGTTGTCACAGAAAGAAAATGGAGAGCTCTGCTTGGGTCTCGTGAGCTTGTGCTGTGCCATGAGGGTCGGTTTGTGAGCTTCAGCATTCAAGGTACTGAGCCCCCAGCTATAAAGTGCAGGGGTTGTGCACTGTGGGAGTAACTTCTCCTCCTCTGGGGGTACTTGTCTCCGTTTCTGATTGCAGTAATTCTCTGTACACCCGCTGGCAGGTGCATTGCAGGAGGCTGTCAATGTAGAGAATCTAACTGGTGGACAGAAAAACTTCTCTCCATAGAAATGTTTTTAAAATGATGTGGTGAAAGTGCTGTGCCAAGGGGGTATAGCTCAGTGGTAGAGCATTTGACTGCAGATCAAGAGGTCCCTGGTTCAACTCCAGGTGCCCCCTTGTTTTCTTCTCATTTTCACCTTCCTTTTGCCAAAAATTGTCACAGAAAGATGGAGAGCTCTGCTTGGGTCTTGTGAGCTTGAGATGTGCTGTGAGGGTTGGTTGTGAGCTTTGGCATCGATGGTACTGAGCCCCTGACTATGAGGGAAGTGCAGAGGTTGTGCCCTGTGGGAGTGACTCCTCGCTGTCTGTGGGTACTTGTCTCTGGTTTTTATTGTCCACAGTAATTCTCTGTACAGCCTTTGGCAGGTGCACCAAGGTGCACAGGGGGCTGTCGAGGTAAAGAATCTAACCAGTGGACAGAAAAACTTGTCTGTCTGTAGAAATGTTTTTAAAATCTCCTTGAAAAGATGCTGTGCCAAGGGGGTATAGCTCAGTGGTAGAGCATTTGACTGCAGATCAAGAGGTCCCTGGTTCAACTCCAGGTGCCCCCTTGTTTTCTTCTTGTTTTAACCTTCCTTTTGCCAAAATTCATCCTAGAAGGGAAATGGAGAGCTAGCTTGGGTCTTGTGAGCTTCAGCATTCAAGGTAGTGAAGCCCTGACTATGAGGGAAATGCAGGGGTTGTGCACGGTGGGAGTAACTCCTCCCTCTTGGTGTGGATTTCTCGCTGTTCTTGTCTGTAGTAATTATATCTGTCATAAATTATTATACTGAAGTCCCTGTACACCCTCTGTCAGGCACACTAAGTGCACAGGGGGCTGTCAGGGGTAAGAATCTAACCAGTGAGCAGGAAAAGGTGTTGGTCTTATAGAAATATTTTTAAAATGACCTTGTGAAAGGTGTAAAAGCAAGGGGGTATAGCTCAGTGGTAGAGCATTTGACTGCAGATCAAGAGGTCCCTGGTTCAACTCCAGGTGCCCCCTCTTTAGCTGCTTTTTCACCCTTTCTTCTTCCAAAATCTCCCCACTGACAGACTATGGAGAGACTTTCTTACCCCTCTGAGGTTTTGGAAATCACTTGGTGATCTTTTTCCAAGCACGAAATCAGACATTGACGTTTCTCCCCCTCTTGAAGAGCACGCATACGCACAAATAAACAAATAACCTGGCTCAACAGACATGCTGCTGGTCTAGTTTTTCCTGTCTGAAGTAATTACCATTAATTTAAACATGTGTAATGTTTTTCTAGAAGAGGAAATCTCTGCTGAAATGTTTCCTGAAGGGAGCTGGGTCTGGGGTTTATAAGGTGGTGGGTGGCTGGGCCGCTGCCTGACAGCTCTGCCCTCGGGTATTGCTCTCCGGCCTCCCCCGGGGCTCGAACTCTCAACCTCTGGATTCGCAGTCGGAGGCGCTGCCCTTGAGCTGCGCCCCGAGCGCGGGGCTGTGGGGGGGGAGGGTGTTTGGCGGGAAAACGTGGCTCAGAGGCAACGCCCCGGGTTAGGAAGCGCGAGGTTCCCGGTTCTAACCCCGCCCGGGGCCGCCGCCGAGAGCAATTCGGGATCGCGGTTAGGGGAGTGCAGGGGGAGCCCTCGCCCCGGGACACTCCGCGACACCCCGCGGGGCACGAGCGACCGACGTGGGACAGAAAAAACCCTGCGCGCCCGTTCACAACTGCACCGCGCCCCGTCCCTACGGCACCGGCGGCGCCTGGGGCACCGGGGAGCCCCGTTCAGCCTGCTCCGTTAGCTGGGGCTTTCCCGCTGGTGTTTTAAATACTTTTAGGGTTTTTTGTGTAGTTTTTTTTGGGTTGTGTTTCCTTTTTCCCTACCGGACGGCAGCGGGAGGCGCCGGGCCCGGCTGTCTCTCTCTCCGCCGCCTTCACCCGCCATCTTGTCGGCTCCCCTCAGCGCCGCGGCGGAAGTGACGGCCCTCAGCCGCGCCGAACGGGCGCCGGAAGCGACGTGGCGCGTCGTGATGACGCACGTCCAGGCCCGGTAGCGAAGGGGCAAGCGTCCGCCGGAGCGCCGCGATGGGGGGAGGCGACCTGGTGAGGAGCGGCCGGGCCCGGGGGGAGCGGGGCTGGGCCAAGCGGGGCTGAGGGGCTCCCGCGGGGCTCCGGGAACCGGCCCAGGCTCGGGGTCGCTGCCGGGTGGGCAACGGGTCGGGTTCGCCGGGGCCTGCGGCCGTTCCCCGCCCTGGCAGCCGCGCCGTCGGGCCGAGCGGGTCCCGTTCTCCGGGCCTTGAGCCCTGGGGGAAGGGGTGCGGGCGAGCGTGGCTCTGAGCGGGCCTTTCCCCGTGGCCGCCGGAGAGGGAAGGCCCAGGGGGTGCCCAGAGGGGTGTTTGGCGGCGGTTGGTGACGGTCCCGGCCCGGTCTCTCCCGTTCTGCAGAACCTGAAGAAGAGCTGGCACCCCCAGACCCTGCGCAATGTGGAGAAGGTGTGGAAAGCCGAGCAGAAGCATGAGGCCGAGCGGAAGAAGATCGAGGAGCTGCAGCGGGAGCTGCAGGAGGAGCGAGCGCGGGAGGAGATGCAGCGCTACGCGGAGGACATGGGCACTGTCAGGTGGGGTGCTGCTGCCGGTCCCCAGGCTGGTGGTTACCAGCCCTTCCGATCCTCTGGGGGCAAGCACTGCCTGGGGAGGTGATGAGGGTGCTCCTGGTGCCCCTGGGAGATCCGTGGGTTTAATGTCTCTGATGCTGAGACGTTTCCACTCACCTTCATAAGCTGGTGCTTTAAAATGTAAGTTTAGAACTGAGAGAAGGGAAATAAAATGGTCTTGTTTGTAACAGGAAAAGAGAAGAGAAGTTGGAGTGGATGTACCAGGGTCCTGGAGGCATGGTGAACAGAGAGGAGTATCTTATGGGTCGCCCTGTGGACAAATACATCTTTGAGAAGACGGAAGAGAAGGATGCCGGCTGTTCCAGTGAGACAGGGCTTCTCCCAGGCTCCATTTTTGCCAAGACGGGGGCTAATTCTGTCCTAGATATGGCTAACAAAATCCGAGAGGATCCCCTTTTCATGATAAGGTAGGAAGTGTGGAGCTGAAGCCTGTAGTAGATCAGGCAAAGCATCAGTTGTAGCAGCTTGCTAAGAATTGTCTTATTTATCTTTGTAAAGACCACGATTGTGTCTGTTCCTCAAAGCTCTGTGTCCATGTGTGAGCTCGGGGCTGTGGGCAGCAGAGTGGTCACCAGCCACTTCCATGACGAGTGGGATTTTGGTTGTGTGTTCTAGTCACCGCAAAATGATGTCAAATAATGTATTTGAGTCAATTTGCTGCTTTCGGATAATTTTGCTGAGTTGATTACAAAGCTAAGATCTGAAAGAGCTGATGCTCATCATATAGATCACCCGGGTGTAAGCTGGTAAATTGTTGTTCTGCGTTGATTCCTCTCTGCCAGCTTAGCTCCCTCTGTATGTGTGTGTAAATAAATCTAGTCTGCTCTGAGAGTTTAGGCGTTTATTGGCAGATTGATGGTAACAACAGATTTTTGTTTACCCTACTAGTTGTGCTCTTAAGTGGAGAAGGACAGACTCCTCTGTAGTTGGATCTGTTTTGCTGAATGTACAAAACTTGCCTCTTTTCCTGCTTTTTATCTTTTTAGAGCTTGTACTTCATTGGTACCTTTCATGGAAATGATATTTTCAGTTGTTTGAAAATAGTAATTTTTTTTTTCTGTTTTAGAAAGAGGGAGGAGGAAAAGAAGAGAGAAGTTTTGAATAATCCTGTTAAAATGAAGAAAATCAAAGAATTGGTAGGTGTATCCCAGCACTCCTGTACAGACTCAAAGCACAGAATACACTGAACCAGGGAGGGGATCATAGGTCAAAATTACTGTCAGTGAGGATAAGGAGCTGAGTTCCATTTCCTGACTCTTCATAGAAAAACAGAATAAATCCAGCTTGATTATAGGTTCAGTGTCTCAGCAGGAATTAATTTCTCCTCAAGTTCAGTGTTATTTTATTCTTCTTGCCCTTTTGGTGTGGTTTTTCTTTCTTAGCTAGGGATTAGTAGTTGCTTTAGCACTACAGGGTGGTGGCAGCCGTAGGGTTTGACGTGCGCTGGTACCACACTGACGCGAGGGGTGGCTCCGCTAAGCTCTTCAGTTTTGAGAGAGGACCTTGTTACATGGTTTAGGTTTTGTTCCAGGAGCCTTTCCACAGAAAACTGTTGCTTTGTCCTGTGATACTGACTGCCCAAGTGTGGAGACAGTAATTATTACTAATGAAACGGTGTCTTGCTTTATAGTTGCAAAACAGTTTAGATAAAAAAGAGAAAAAGAAGAAGAAAGAGAAGAAGAAGAAGCACAAGAAACATCGACGGCGCAGTTCTAGCAGTGAAAGTGACAGCAGTGATGAGGAGCGAAGCAAAAATAAGTATGTTTTGAGGTTTTGTAGTAAAAATACCATGTTTCCTGGTTAATTTGTTTGTTTTTCGTGTCTTTTTCTAATCCCTTCTGAGTTTTTATCTTTCTAATTCATGCTCTTAGTTTGTCTAAATGTTTCTGTATGTTACTTCATTGGTTTTGCGTCATTAAATTATTTTTATGCCATTTTAATGTTAAAAAAAATTATTCTGTAATTTAATCTGCTTCTAAAGTACTGTTCTGTTTTTTCTTTAGGTATCAGAAGAGGATGAACAGTTCCTCCTGGAAACCTGCTCCTTCCAAAGTCCCAGGATACGGCTTACAAGTAAGTCTGGGTGTCTCACACAGCTCTCAGCAGCAAGTGCCCTGAGTCAGGGAAGAGCTTTGGCAGCTTGTGGCACAACTGCTTCACCAGCTAGAAGAGAATTATGAGTGGAACATGATGTAATAAAGTTCAGATTCAAATTGGAGCTATCAAAGCCGTGAAACTGAAGTTGTTCGGGTCGTGGTAGGACTTTGATCTGCTCTGAATTCAAGACAAGTTTCATTTAGTTTCTCTCCAGAGTCACGTGCCTGGTTAAATACTCTGCTTGGCTCTCTTGGCTGTTCAGTTTGCTGAACACTACGGAAATTATCTTTTTTGACACAGATGTTAACAAGAACCTGGGAGGTGGGATAAGTAAACACAAACCTTCCAGCAGTTAGCCTGGTCTGAGCTCTCCTCTGCGGCCTTTCACCGGTTTTGTGCTCGTACAAGTCGTCTCTCCTGAAAGACTCTTTTGAATTCCAGGGCAGAGGCTCTGAGCAGAGCCACCGGTCTCGGAGCTCTCCAGCTGCCGGCCAGGAGAGGGCCCCCCACAAGCACCGGGATCGCTCCAGGTCCAGGAGCCAGTCCAGCTCCCCTCACAGACGCTCCAGCAGGAAAAATTCTGAACAGTCTGGCTGCAGGGGGTCAAGATCTCCTTCTAGACACAGTAAACAGTGAGTGTGTCTGACCTGGGTGATTCTTTTTCAGAGTTATAATTGTTGAATTGTCTTTGCTAAATGCTGCTAAAGTCAGGTACCAGGTATTTATTGTTTGCTGATGAAATAATTAAAACTGAGTAAAAACAGATGGGAATTTACAGCCTATTGAGAGTCATTAGAATGTGTTTTCAAAGTGGACGGTAACAGTCCTGCGGTTACGGGAGACGCCTTGGTTTCAGGATATATACAAAAAATCTGGGGAAAGTGTAGAGGTGTAATGATGTATGTTCGTCTGTTCTCAAAAGGGGTATTTCTGGGTTACAGACATAGCAGTCGGGAGGAGAAAGGGAGAGCGAGGAGCCCTTCCCCTAAGAGGAGCCATCGACGGCAGCACATGCCGGGTTACACGAGGTGAGCGAGATCTTCCTCCTGCACTTTTGGATAGAAGTTGCCCTGGTGCTTGTGCAACCGCTGGGTGTGATCTGTGAACTCAATTTTATTCTGTTAACTAAAGCGGGTTGGATCAGATGTCCAGAAAGTCGGGCAGACAGTCCTAAAGGGCTCAGTTTGGTGCTCTTGAGCTTGATCGTTGGTTAACACCTTGGGCAGCTCATGCTGTTGCTGGTTCTCCGTGTGTCTCGCATCGCTGTGCGAGGCAGTAATGTGAAGTCTGTCTTTGCCCCACGGACCGTTAATTAGAAGCATTCTGCTGCACTGTCATCAGGAAAATATGATCTTGATAGTGTCATCTTACCGCTCAGATAAAACCACGAAGGGTGAAAAGGGAGAAAACACTCTTGGTAGTGGTGTGGAAAAGCAGAACATTTAGATGTGTACTTACAAGCTTTTCTGATTGGCTCCCAGAGAAAAAAAACATGTTAAACATCCCTAATTTTGGGGATTATTTAATCCTAAAGAATGGAAAGCAAGAGGGGTGTGGGGCGCAGTGTGCTGTTGATTCACAGCAGTGGGGTCTTTACACAAATAGAAAGATCTCTCCAGAGGAACTAGAGCGTAAACGCCAGGAAATGATGGAAAATGCCAAGTTGCGGGACGAGGAGAGAGCAAACAACCTCAGGAAACACCGAAAGGAGGAGGAGTTGGAGCGAGAACTGGAGAAAGTCAACTCCCGGGACACGAAGTTCTTCGAGTGAGTGTCTTTTATTTATCTGCCTCTTACTTCAAAGGAAATACAAACCACAGCTTCTGAGGAGTGACGGCCTCAGTGTTTGAGATCTTTTAGATGATGGTTTAAGATCCATCTCTGCTGTGTTTTACAGTCAAACTGGTGATATCTGGTGTTCCCAAATTCTCTTCTTAGCCCAGAAATAGCTGTTTCTGTGATGGCCGAGCGCTCACAAGGATCCTCCTCTCGCCTGCACTAACGTAGTTGTTCGCAGCACGAGCTCTGGCGGTGGGGCTCCCAGAGGACTCTGCCCTCTGCTCAGAACACATTGCTTTTCCCTCGTTTGCTTCACAGAAAGCAACCAAGTCCCTTGTGAGAGATGCGTTTCTAATTAACGATTGGTTATATTTGGAAGATAGAGGAGACTTGAGAGCTGCTGAAAATGTATTTCTAAGCACTGACCTCAAATAAGGCATTGAATCTGTTACAAGCCAAACGAAAAACTATTCATTTCTTTCAGTGCAGGCTGGAATATCAAATAATTTGCTGGTTTTTATGTTAGATTAATTTAGGTAGATGACTTGGAGAGGATAAATCCTGCTAGAAATGGTGTTATGTTTGGAATCTGATTTCTTTCTTTGGTTCAATTTTCTGCAGTCGCTTGAAACTAGAGAGTGCATCTACTTCCACGCTGGAAGATCGGGTGAAACGCAACATCCACTCCCTTCAGAGAACTCCCGCTGCCTTGGAAAAAAACTTTATGGAGAGATGAAACTTGTTCTTCCTCTGCTCCTGCACAGAAGTTAAATGGACGCTTATTCCCAAAGGTGAGAGACCTCCGGCACAGACTCCCTGCTCTCCACAGGAGCAGCTCCCATCTCCCAGAGAGGCGCTGGATTTCTGCGCTGCAGCCCATGGCGTGTGCTGGATTTCTGGCATTGTGAAAACATTTGTAATGAGCGTGACCTTGGAAGCAAACCTTTGCTGGAGAACTCGTGAGCCTTCGTATTCTATTTTTACCGTATCGCCAGATCTTTTCCTTCTCTCTCCACCTTGACTGGTATCACTTTTGTATATCGTTATTACCAGCCTCTGCCGAGCGGTAGCTGCTTTTGACACGGGGCAGATCGTCCGAGCTCTTTATATGATGGAGCAAAAAAGCTATTTTTGTTAGACAAATTCCCGTGGGAGTTAATTTCATAGAATTTGATAAAGCTGCACAAGTGACAGACAGAAATCCTGCTGGATGCTGTCACCGTGCCGGGGTGGGTTGGAGGGTGGTGGTGGATCCCTCTGCGCAGTCTCTGTGGCCGTTGTTTGGTTGCTCACGGATTTGGGAAATGTTTCACCCGAAGGAAGCTGCTTCGGAGGGAAAGGAGGTGAGCAGAGCGTAGCTGTTACAGCAGATATTTCTCTGGGATTTTGTAATGTAAGTAATGTGTATATGTACAGCAGTGTAGATTTTTTTTTTTTTAAATAAGAAACTTTACTGTCATTTAAAAATGTTTTGTGTGGCTTTGGGGGGTGGGAGGGGCAGGGGTGAAGTTCCCTGTCAAAGGGGGGGCTGTCACTGCTGTTGGCGGCCCTTTTTCGGGTTTGTCCGAGCGCCTGTCCCCCTCCAGCCGCAGGACCCGGTGCCGCTGTGCCCCGGTGCCGCCTCCCCCGGGAATCCCCTCGCCCCCCTCCTCGCCCTTTAAACAGCGGCCTGTGACGTCTGTAGCAGTCCATTCATAATTCCAGCCGCTTCGCTGCTTATTGGCCCGTTCAGAACGGGGTGTGGCCTGGGCGGTACGTCACGCCAACTGGGCGAGACCATCTCCGGCAAGAGGAGGAGGGAAGGGCGCTTTCCTTCCCCTTTCCCTCTTCCCCCGTCCAACCCGTTCCGTTATTCCCTCTCTCGGCCTGAGCCGTGCTGCTGTTCTCGCCGTTCCTGCCGCAGGTTGAGTGAGAGCGAGCCAGCGGCCAGCCCCGCGCCTCCTCTCCTGATCATCCGGGGTTCCCCCTCCTCGGCGAGGACATGGTACTTCCCGCTCCCCACCTCCTCAGCCCTCCGCCATCTTGGCGCCTCCTCAGAGCGGGGCCGGAGCGGGCTCGGCCGGCCGTGGCGGCTCCTCCTCAGCGGTGGAGCGAACCACCGC
>WKFP01014037.1:100767-119144 GCA_011057875.1 Pterocles orientalis
TCGGGCCCTTTCCCTCTGGCAGCGCCTTTTCCCTCCCCCTCAGACCAGGGCCCTCGCCCCCCGGATGGGGCCCGTCCCCTCTCCCCCTCAGGCAGGGCCCTCAGCCCCGGGATCGGGCCCTTTCCCTCAGGCAGCGCCTTTTCCCTCCACCTCAGACCAGGGCCCTCGCCCCCCGGATGGATTCCTTTCCCTCTCCCCCTCAGGCAGGGCCCTCAGCCCCGGGATCGGGGTCTGGCCCCCACACCCCCTTTTTCCCCTAAATTGCAGCTTTCCCTCCCCCTCACCTCCATTCCCTGGTCCTGGGATCCCCCTCCCAGGACACCCCCGGTCCGTCCTGGTGGGTGCCCGCCCTGTGAGGAGGGTGTCCCTGGGGCCTGGGTGTCCCTGTCCCAGCTGGTGCCTTGCTCCTGGCCCTGGGGACACTCTCAGGGCAGTTTCTGTGACCCCACAGTGATGAGGGGCTCCCAGAGATGCCCTGCACACGGTGACAATCCCGTCCCTCAGCTGGCTGTGTGAGGAGAGTTCCCTGTGTCTCTCTTCTCCATCCCAAAATGTAAAAGGGTCCTTTTGGCCCTGTCTGTCCTGCATTGTCTTCCTCCGATTTTAGGCTTCAGCTGCCAGAACTTGGGCCGTGTGTGTCCCCCAGCGTGGCCTCGGTTTCCCTGGGCAGCGGGTGGCACGCGGGAGAAGGTTCTGTGGAAATGTCGGTGCAGGCTTGGCTCTTTGATCCACCTTCTTTGGAGGTTCCTGAGACCATCTTTGTATTTTTCTCTGGAAACTTCTCCCTCGTCTGTGGTGCCAGGCACAAATCTTGTCCTGGAATCGATTTGCCATTACTCTCTGGATGCTGTTCTGGGAGAATATTCAGGGGTCAAAGAACTGAGAAGCCTCATCCCTTCCTAAATTAACGTGCTTTCAGGGCTCAGACACCTATTTCGCCGGTGGATTAATGGATATTTCCTAGAGAGTGAAAGGGATTGGGGTTTAATTTTTTGTAGAAACAAATAACGCACACGCAAGAAATCAGGATTGTATTTCTAGCTTGCCTGATGATGGAGTGAAAGCTTCCAAATGTGGTTCGATATGGTGCTGTCTTTCTGAGTCAAAGGATGTTCCAAGCGCTTGCTGCTCAGAGCCTTGCCCAGGCAGCAGGATAATGAATTTAATCAGGCTTTGATCAGTGGGGCTATTAGGAGCCCTGAAGAAATGGAAATTGGTGGGATTCTTCTGAGTTTCATTTGTGGCCTCTTAGGGACAGTTGTTGCTTGGTGGCAATTAGCTTTTTTTTTTTCTTTTTAGCTGTCTGGATACTAGGAACTTGGCAACTTTTTTAGGCACCGCATCAGGACAGTGTCACTTTTGGAGCACTTGGCTGTGAAATATTTAGGCAAAGGGAGGAAGGCAAGCTCACAGTTCTGTACGAACGCTAAGCTAGTAATGAGATTATATCAGATGCACGTTGTGAAGAAATTGCTGCCAGAAAGGAGGACGGTATCCTGAGGGGCTGGGAAGGGGGTTAGAAAATTTCAGCTGTGACCTCCTCACCCTTGGACAGGCATCCAGGGTTTCCCAACTAATTCCTGCTCGTTGGTTTTCCTCCAGCTCTCTGCCACTGATCCGGGTGTGTGTTGGGTGAGCCTCGAGAGTGCCTCGGAGGGCTGGTGGCTGCTGTGCCCGTGCTGCAGAGCAGGCTGTGAGGCTTTGTTTGCTCAACACACGAGCAGCTGCTCATCCCGGTCTGCGTTCGGGAGAGGATATTGGTGCCCTGGTTGTGTGGGAAGTGGAATTGCTTATGTGCTTCCAGCAGATGGGTCTGGACAGTTGAGGAATATATTCAGGAGTACCTTTGGACTTTGTTAGAAATCTTTTGGGTGGTTGTTTAATGTTTGGCTTCTGGGCCCCGGGTTTACAAGGAGGGATGAGTCCCTTGGCTGTGTCTGTGGAGCCCTGCCTTGAGATCCCTGCAGTAGGAGGGGGAGCAAACTGCTATCAGCACAGCCACGAGGCTGTGCCGGGAAGATTCTGTCAAAAATATTTGCATTTGAGGTGAACTTTCTCATGCACAAATCAAACAAACAACCATTTTATGCAATCCACCATTTCTGTTGACTGAAGAAATTCCCTTGGGTCCATTAACTGCGTCTGGCAGCACGTTTGGCCCTGCCTTATGTTTAAACAAGCTTGTGAGCAGCTGGTGTGAGTACAGGCAGTGATGGGTCTGGAGAGGATCAGGAGCAACGATGTTAGCACACCAAGAACAGGAACTGGTTTCTCGAACACCCGTTCTAAGCATTTTTGTTTAAATAATGAGCTGGGTCTTGGCTGTCCTGGTAGTTCCCAGCTAGTATTTAAACCGAATCGGGGTTGGGGTGGGGCTGTGGCTGGCGTAAGCGGGGCCAAATGTGGGTGGTATTAGTCCGACAGCTGAATTTTGGACTGGAGAACCACAGAGGGGAGAACTTGTGCAGATAGGCAAAAAAAGTGGAGTCCCAGAGGCTCACCCTCGATTTCTGAGTTTTCTGTAGGGCGCTGTAAAATTCAGCAAACGTGGAGATGGTTCCGGGGGAAGCTTTGCTTGCGACTGCTGTTGTCATGGCGTTGGCAGAGGAGGTGCAGCTCCTCGGTGCGGGCTGTGTGCGTGTTGCTCCACGCACGTCCTCTGCACCCTGGCTGGACACGCGTGCACGGGAGCTCGCCGGCGGCAAAGGGAAAGTTGTGATGGTTCTGGAAGGGAGAAACCATCTCACTGAACAGCGAGAGGAACACGCTGGTGTTGTGTGATGCTCTGGAAACCATAGAAACGGTTGTAAGGTGCTGATTATACCAGGCACTGGGATCCCAGTGAGTTCGGGGGGGTGTTGGAGAGGTGACTCTGGGATCTCTTCGTTAAACGAACACTGGAGTTCACACGGGCCGTGATGATGCTTCTCTAGGTGGCAGTTCATCAACTGGAAACCATCCCTGGAGCGCTGTGGATGTTGGCAGGGGCAGGGGGTAGGCATAAACACATCATGTTTTTGTGGAAATGGGTAGATCTCTTCTGTTGGCTGCGTGGATCTTGCCCAAGGCAGCCTCCTGCGCTCCGGAGGCTCCAATTACTGGCTGAAGTAATCTCCCAGGACCTTCAGGAGCGGTGCCAGCCGGTACAAAACACAGCTATTTAGTATTCAAGTGAAATAGCAAAATTGGGATTTGCAGCACGCTTCTCCCTTCTCTGCAGTGTTGTTTTTGGTGTTGCCACGTTAATTCTAGCCAGAGCAGCATCTGCCACATATCAAATGTTGAAGTCCTATAAATTGGTACTGGCGCAGGGTAACCCGCCCGTATTTGTCCTTTCCAACGCTTGCTGTCTGCTGCGGCTCTAATTGACCTCTGGAGAGCGCAGCATATGGCGGTGGCGATGATAGCCTGTGCGAACAATTGAGGCCGGTGGCTCTGTACCTTCCTATCCCGGGATCCCCTGTTAAAATTCCAGTGGCCCTTTTCCTTCTTGGAGCACGGAGAGAAAAAATTTCCTGGGTGGTTCAGCAAGGAAAACGGGGCTCAGTTGCCTGCTCTGCCACTGACTCGGGGGTGGGTTGTTTAACCTCAGCTTTTGTTTGAACCGAGGGAGGCGATAGTTCTGCCTACCTGCAAGTGGCCTGGGAGGACGGATGCTTTCCCGTGGTCCTGAGGCCCGGCGATGGGCGACAGGCTGCCCTGCGTTGGCAGGAGAGCAGGGTAGGACAGATTCCTCTGCCTGTGACGCAGCGTTGTGCTGCAGCTCCGTCAGGACGCCAGAGTGCTTTCCAGCAGGCTTCAAAGTACTTTGTTCGGGAAGAGGTGGGTTTGCTGTCACTAGGGGATGCTTTTTTTTTTTCCTCTTAAAGCATGCTGGTGTCCCCAGAGCGCTGATAGAAATTATTGACTACAAGATTCATGCTTCCATAGCGTTGCAGGGGGGTTTTGTTAGCGTGGATACTGATTAATCATGCTCTAATTCATGGAAAAGTGTATTTTTTTCTGAAACTGTTGCCCAGTCACTGTGCTGTGTTAAGCAGCGGCAGTTTTGCTGCAGATGTGGGTTTGTCTCCATGCTGGTTCAAATGATTTTGCTATGTGTCTTTTACCTCCTACCCCAGAGTATTATAAAGTTTAAGTAACGCTCACAAAGTACTTTGAGATGTCTGATTGGGAGGCTTTGAGAAGAACAAAGTATTTTTATTTTCCTGAGCAAATTCCTGTTGTAAAGAATCCTAGAGAGTAGACTCGCACACTCCATCATCTGGATCTTGTTAGTAAACAAATTGCATTTTCCCATCAATTTACTAATGGTAATTGCCACTTTGAGGCTACAGTCAGGTTTTGAAACAAAATTATGCCTGGCCCGTTCGTTCTAACAGCTGTCCCTGAATGACACAGAATATTGATGTGTCTTTTATTGAAAAGGGAATTGGCTTTGGTGGGGAAGATGAATTATCAGCTACAGATAAACCCAGCATCGTACTGACTGGTGTTGCTGGAGAATTGGAGTGACCGGGAAATAGAAGCTGAGTAGACAGAGGGGAGGTGGTATTTTTCCAGCCCTCTAAGGCCAGGGCTGGCTGGAGACTTCTCAGCAGCGTAGGCAAAAATGAAATCTGCTGACGGAGGATGAAGGGCCTGGCCGCTGCTGCGGGGGAAAGGGGAGAGCTGCTGGCTGGGAAGCTGGAGACACAGCGGAGCTGAGCTTGCTGGTCCTCTGGCTGCTGGGCAAACGGGGGAGGAGGGTGGCAGTTGTGGCTTTGGAGAGATGAGGGTCTTCCCTCCCTTACCTCCTGCTCTTGCCCCAAGCCCTGCTCCCTCCTCCAGTGGCATCGGGCAACCTCCTGCCTTCCCTCTCCTTGCTGGGATGACCTCCGGGAACACCAGGCTGTTCACCTTGCGTGGGAAATGGCTCCTTTGTTCTCAGAGTATGGTGAAACCAGCAGAGAAATGTGAAGCGTCTCTTTCTTAGTGCCCCTGCTGTTGCCTAGTGAAGATGTCAGTTGGTTTGTCTAAAATGTGTCTTGGTTTGAAATCCGCTGAGCTGCCCTGAGAGCCCCCGAGCCTGGTGCATGTCTGAGCCTTTTGTGCGGCTGTCGGGCACGTGCCATTCACTCCGGTCACCCCGGTGAGGGGCAGGACCGGTGTCTCATGTCTTTTTGCAGAGTGCAGGTGGCAGTGGCAAAATGCACTTCTTCATGGTGCTTTTGGCGCGGGACCGATCCCTGTCAGGTTATCGGTGCTTTCTGTCCCGTGGGGGAGTAGAAAACTGCTGGCATAAGAGCACTGTGTGAAAACATGGGCTTATTTTCAAGAGGATTCAAGGGCAGATTAGGTCTGAAAAGCTGGATGCCTTACAGGAAACCAGCATGGTGCTGGGTCTGGAGACAGGTCCCTGATCTGAAGGGCTTGAGCTCTAAATTAGCCCTTCTTAACTTTTTCCACTTCGGGGACCTCTGAAGCCTGTGCAGTGGAGGTGTTGCGGTACTCCCGGCGCAGCACGGACCTGCTCTTTGCAGTTGCTGCGCTTCTCGAAATAGCCCGTGACCCCTGCGGCGAGGGGCCAAGGTGTGCGGCTGCGGTGCTGCTGCGCCTCTGCTCTCTGCAGCTGCCTCGCCCAGAACAAAGAACCCAGTCCGAGATCTCGCTGGCCATCTTGTGACCAGCACTGGCCCCTGCCGTGACCAGCACTGGCCCCTGCCATCTCCAGAGGTCCCGGTACAGGCAGACTCTCTCCAGCTGGGTGACATCTCTTTGTGGCAGACGGGCAGCTCAGACCCGTGGGAACGGGCTCGCTAGGAGCCGGGGGTTGCTGGGCACCTCATTGCTATGCACCTTGCCGTGACCTTGCCTTCTGTAGCATAAATACACAAGAGATACACACTCTGCTATATATAATCTCCTGCTACACGCCTCTCCCTGGGGAGAAGGCGAGAGAGCAAACATGTGCCAGGCGTTAGTCACGTTGCTCTCGGAGGCTGCTCAGATTCCACCGTGATAAGCGCAGGAGAGGATCTGCGGAGGGGTGCGTCTGCTGCTTTCCTTTGGGCAGGGTCTGCTAGTGTTTCACTGAGCACCAGGCTGCAGGACCTGGCCCGAGGAGCCTTGGAAAGAGGCACTGGATGCTGAGGATTGTTCTGCAAGAAGGGAGGGCTTGGGATAGCCCTTTTCCAAGGCAGTGTGGGAGCTTTTCATTCCTTTCCTTTGGCATCCTGAGGAAAGCTTGAGCACGGGAGTTACTGTGGGAGCACACAGTGCATGTCCCTCTTGCTTTAAGAAAAAAAAAATTTAAAAAAAAGATTAAAAAACCCTAACCAAAACCACATTTGCTTTCAGACTGGTGTCAGGAGCAAAGGCCCAGTGGCCACTGGACCCAGAGCTGCCCTGTGCAGTGGAGGACAGGCTGTGAGTGCTGCGACTAGAAGTGGCCAGCTCATCCCTTCGGCAGTGATTCCGATCCCCAGCACAAACCCCTTCCTTCTCCCTGTCTCCTCCAGAGCCAGAATCCCAAAGCATCCAGAAAGCTCTGCTGCATGCCGCTGGAATAGGGGAAAGGCTTCCGCAGGGGGGATTTTTTTTGGCTGTTGTATCTTGGGAAGAGTGGGGACATCTCTGAAATGAGCAGAGGTATCCTGGTGCACCATTTCTGCCAGTCATGAGACTTGCAACAGGTACAACATTCGCTTTGAGGTTTCTGCTTTAGCAGAAATGAGGGCATCCAGAAACATCTTGACATCTCACTTTTGCTAACATTTGTGTCTGAATTTCTGGCAGGGAGGAGACAATCTCCAAATCACTGTTCCCTCTCAGCCGTCAGCACCCTTCCTCCGCTCTGGAACAAGCTGATAATAGCTTGTTTGTGCCTTACCCACCACCGAGAAGAGAGCTGAGAACAGGCGTGACTACGGAGCTGTGCTGTCGGGCTTCCCCTCCTGTTAGACAGCAATAATTAGAGGCTGGAGGCAGCGCCTCTTTCCTCATCCAGAATTAGCTGTTATCTCTTCCCCCCTTCACCCCGGGGGGGAATCGCTGCATGGGGTGCAGTAGCTGGGAGCTGGACCCCAGGGTCTGGGAGACGGTTCCTCACCTGCGGGCCTCTTGCCTTTCCTCTCTTCTGGCTGCAGCTCGAGGAGCGGCTCAGTGCAGGATTGAGCCTTTAGCTGAAGCCGGGGGTTATTGGCCTCCCTGCTCCGTTGTGAGGCATGTGACATTATTTATTCATTCATCTGTGCAGCATTCTCCATACATCCCAAAGCACTTTATGGGAATGCTTAATGCTCCTCGGTGCTGCCAGGAAGTAAATCCTGGGCAGGGCTTTAAAAACGCCGTTCCTGTTCCTAACGGAGCGGTGGCCAGTTCACTTTCCGCTTATCTGTTGTGTGGGATGACTGTCTCTGAAAATAGCTGTCTTTTCTCTTTGCGATGTGTGTCTTTTTTTTCCAGTCTGACGTTTGATAAATCTGGTCTGGGTTTTTATTGGTAATGATGGAGAAAGAATGTGAAAAATAGGTACCTCGTCAAAGGCTTGCTCATATGGTGAGAGAGCTCGCTGTGCATCTCCAGAGCTGCGACCTCCTCGGTCCTCGCAGAGCTGAACTGTGCCGCAGATCCCCTGCAGAGTGGCTCCCTCGCTCCTCCTTTCACCTCCGCCGCCTTGGAGGAGATGCAGCAGCAGTTGTTTGGGCAGTCCTGTGTCCCGTTGTGTGCAGGGAGCAGGGAATCCCAGAACTGAAGTCCGTTTCCTTGGGCTGATGTCTTGGACCCTCCTCCCAGGAGGCAGGGAAGTGCTGCGTGCTTTCCAAGCGTGCTGGAGGTCTCCTGACCTGCCTAAGGCTCTGCTGTCAGGAGCAGACCCCAGGCCTGACTCCAATCTTGTCTGTTTCTCTGCAGCGTTACCTGCTTGGCACAGTTATTCTGGGAATGGAGTTGTAATGAAACCGCTTCCTAAATCCAGCACGTTACGAGCAGCTCAGTTAGATGGGACTCGTGCGATTCCTCTTAACTCCATGTGAATGAATGACACTGGGGCCGTCCTCGGAAAAGGCAGCTGGGAAACGTGCCTCCTCTTGACCTGCTCTCGAGTGCTGGCACAGCCTTGTCAGTGCACGGGCTGGTCTGGAGCGGGGTAGCCAGATAGAGTCCAGAGGTGGATTCTTTTTTTTTTTTCTATTACTGATGCTTTCCCTGCTGGGTGCTGTAGCATGAGCCTGTCTGTACAATAGTAGCTCGACGTTCATTCTTCTGCTTCCCTGTATTCCTGTGGCTGCCACACATGACTAAGGAGCAAAAACAATCTAGTGGAGTGACTCATCCCTTCAGAGAAGGTGGGATAAGAGCTCCAAGAGACAGCAAGCACAGAAACAGCATCTGGAGGGGAGCTGTGCTGCACCGCAGCTGCCCAGTGTCTGTTCTGGCTGGTCATCCAGGATTTGTAACAGTGAAAACTAGTTCAGAAATTTTCCTAAATAAAGGCAAAGGTGATTTATTTAAAAGATAAAATCTGTTGTTTCTTGGTCTGTGTGTAGGTTTGTCTCAATTCTAAGCTGCTGCTTGGATGATCCGTGGAAGGTGAACAGATGAAAGAGCTGAGGCTGGCTGGGGGAGCACTCGCCACATGATTGAGTGAGATGCTTCTCTGGCCTGTAACCAGTGTTCTCCAGGCTGCTTCAGCACAGCGAGTTCCTCTGAAAGTCTGAGGGGTTATACTGCTTCAAAACCAGCTGCTGGGGTGTTTGGCTTCCCTGTAAGTTCAGCGGAACTTGGGTTTTGAGTCTCCCTTTGCTTTCTCTTTTAGATCAACGAACTCAGCAATGTTCCCGTCCCTGTCATGTTAATGCCCGATGACTTCAAAGCCTACAGTAAGATTAAGGTGGACAATCATCTATTCAACAAGTAAGTAGGTGCTTCCCAACTTGTCTCTGGCTGTCCTGTGCTTTGGTTTATGTCCTTTGAGTGATGAGAAGGCTGCTGAGGCCAGGCTCAGAAGTGGTACTGCTTAAAGCTACTTGCACATAAATATTCACCGGACTGGCTAGAAGACAATTAATATTTTAGAGTTCACAAAGTGTAACTTGGCCTAGGGCTGGAGTTCACTGTGCATCTTGGTTATGCACAAAGCTGGTGCAGGACTGTCTCTTGACTCCTGCTGTGCCCTGTCTGGGTGTCCTGTCCTGACCGGCAGAACCCAAATGCTGAGACCATGGAGGAGAGGGCAGGAGTTCGCTCTCCGTCACCTGCCGGGTTCCCTTCTCTTTGAGACTGTTCACAGGAGACAGCCATGAAGCTGCATGAAACCCCTGGCCCGGGGGGGCTGTACGGAGTTGCCCCCTTCTCCTTTCCCCCAAGATCAGTTTTTGGAAGCCCTTTCAAAGCCATGGTTGTGTCTGGTGCACAGAGCTTTGTTCTCCACCCCGGCACTGTGTGTGTGCAGGTCTGCAGTGCTCCCCGATTAATGCTTCATTTTCACTCAGTTTCACAGGAATCAGCTTTTGAGAGTGGGAGTGTGATTCAAAAGTTTGTCTTCTCTGGCACCTACAATTTGCAGTATCTGCTTTTCCCTCTTCTCCTACATAGATTTTAGTTTCCCACATACCGGTGCAAAGGATTCTCATTGAGAATGAGCTGCCAAAATCCCCCACTGTGTCCAAGCAGGAGCATCCTCTTAGCTTCTTCCCACTGGGCAGAATAAGATCTCTGGTGGGGAGCAGCACCCCTCAGGGACGGGGACATCGTCCGCTGTGCTCTGGGGACGCCCCGTTGCCAGCGGGCGAGGCCTGGCGGCAAAGCTCGCTCTGTAACAGTCGGGACTGGTCTGGAACATGCCAGACTGGAGCTGATTCACCCCCTTTTCTTTGTGTTCTGGGTGAGATGGTTTGTCTTGTGTTGACCTTTCTTTTGACGCACGAGTGATCTGATCTGATCTGAAATCAGAGCCTCCCCCCCCTTTCCTCCAGCTTTTCATCTTGAACAGTAACAGTGTGTTGCAGGGGGCAGCTGCGTTACTGAACGGAACAAAGCAACAAAGGAGGAGGAAAGAGAGAAATTATTCTGTCAAATCTGTGCTTGTGACAGGGGAGATTATTCTGTAAAACAGACATCCTCATCCGAAGAGCCTGTTAATCAAAACCTGGATCCTGCAAACATTTCTGTGAACGGATGAGTTCTGTAGGCATCCAAAGAAACAAGCTGCCCTGATGAGGGCAAACACTTGCAGAATAGGGCCCGTGTAGGTAGGAGGGGGCTTGGATATCCTGGAGGGTTAGCAGTGAAGTGGGAGAAGAATTGGGTTTGATTTCACAAGCTGATCATTGCACAAGAATATCTTTCCTGCTTTCCCCTAGGGAAAACTTGCCAAGTCGCTTTAAATTTAAGGAGTATTGTCCACTGGTGTTCCGAAACCTCCGAGAAAGATTTGGGATCGACGATCAAGACTACCAGGTACCGTCTCTTCCCTCCCTGCCCTCCTAACACCTTTCCTTAGGACAGAATAACCGAGCTGGCAGAGGAAGTACAATATTAACATTCTTGTGTGGTCAGTTTATGGGCTAATAATTACGGTTTGAATGGTTTTACCGTAACCCCAAGGGCCCCCAGCAACGGAGTAGATTTTGCTGTGCCAGGCACTGGGCAATTGCAGAATGAAAAGATGGTCCCTGCTCCGGAGAGCTTATAGTCTAGGCGTAAAATAAGAGGCAGCAGATGGTTGCAGACAGGCGAGAGCTTGAGGATAACAGTGATCTAGTGCAGAACATCTGCAAGGAAAATGAGTCTGTCGTGTTTTTACAGATTTGGGTGCTGCTTTAACCAAGCGCGTGTGCCAAGCATTGGTGCTGTTGAACTGGATTTATTGAGGCGGCTGCTGCTGCTCTGGGACATGTCCCCCTAAGGCCAAAGGCTCAGACTTGCCTTGGAGGGGAGAGACATTTTCTTGTATTAATACTGTTGGGCTTCAATCCAGCGAAAGAGAGATGTCGCAGCACTTGCTGCTACAGCAGGGCCACCCTTCCACACACGGCTCTTAGTCTTACGCACGCAGGAGATGTGTAGTAGCAGGCTGCTTAGAGCCCTCTGAAATGAGGGAAAAGCCCGTGCAGGAAAGAGGGTGGCTTTGATAGCTGAGTGGCCTTTAGCAGGCCAAGTGTTAGGTAATTAAACCCAGTATCTCTGGCACTCTGCTGCAGTTGATAAAGGCTGGCAGTGCGCCAGCCCTGACGGGTCAAGGGCTTCAACTAAAATATTTGCTGGAATCTGCCAGCCCAGAGAGGCACGCTAGTGCCAGAGTGCTGGGTGAGTGCTGCAAGCTTCTTGCTCTCTCCTTTCTTCACTTCACGTACAAGCCTAAACATGCTCCCTGCTGCCTGCGTTGGGGGGAGAGGAGATGGGAGCAGAGCTCTTCCTGCTGCTCCCACCATGCTGCTTCCTGCTGGTGGTGTATGTCCACATATGTCTGTATACACCCTCCCCAAGCGTGTCAGAATTCTCCCCGATTAGGTCTGGTTTATTGCCTGATCTCCCCCTGTTTCCAGGTTAATAGAATGAAGAGGTCTGGTTCCTCACTCCAGCTGCATGGCTCACTGCGCTGGTGAGACACTGGATCTACTGGATCCAGTTTCTGGACTCGTGGTATATGTAGCACCTGCCTCCCATCCCTTGCCCCTTGTTCCCAGAGCAGCGGGCAGCATGCTGGTCCCTCTGTGGGAAGGGGTGACCTCTGGGGATGCTGGGATCAGCCTTTGGAGTTTTTTGCTTCTTTGTGTAACTGTCTGAGTTGCCTCTCTCCTGGCTGCCAGAGCCCATCCTACTCTGCTGCGTGTTCCCAGGCGTGCCGGGCACTCCGAGGGTGTTTGCTCAAAGTGCGACACGTTTTTCAAGCAGAACTGACAGTCGTCTTTGCTTTTCTTCTGCAAGGGGCCAGCCATTCCCAGGAGGAATAGTAAATGCTGGCTGCTGCCTCGCTGCTGCCTGTCACAGCTCGGGTCTGGGTGGCTGCCCATCTGCTGACAGAGGCAGAGCTGAGCCCGGCGTTAGGAGGCTGGTGGCGTTCGTTGTGCCTGTGTGTGCTCAGGGCCTCGCAATGACCTGCGAGCCGTGAGCTGTGCACACAGATCTCTCCTGCTCGTGATGGAAGATATCTTATTTTCAGGACAGGGCTGTGCTTTTCTTGAGCACGTGCCTGTTAGATTATTAATTTTATTTTTTTCCTTGTACCGTTCAGGCCTGTTTTCTAGGCAGCAATGGCGTTTTGCCCAGCAGAAGCAGCCCCATTGCCTCCTGGTCTGTTGACAGTGGTCCATGCCAGGCTGCGGATGGCTCCTGAGGAGCCGGCTTGGCCAGCAGCACCCTGAGGCTGGCTGCACCAGGGAGTCACTCTGTGTGCCAGCTTCCTCCATACCCTTCAGTGTATTTGCATGCAGTGAAGTCATTAGCTCATAATTATTTTTTTTCCCAGTCCATCCACTACAGTATATTTTAGATTTTTTTTTCTCAGTTTCTATTAGGAAATTATCAGAACCATGAGAAATAACTTACATAGAAGCACCCACAGTCTTGTGATTCTCAAGTTTGTCATTTAGGCTTTACCTGTTGCTCTGGAGGATTACTTCTCCCATCTCTGTTGTAGAGCAGTTTGGCTCTTTAAAAGTGTCCAGCTAGAACAGAAAACAAAAAACACTCATTGAACTAAATTCAGGTGGGTAAAATGTGATGGCTTGAGTGGGAATGGAGCCAGGATGCTAAATATAACACCCGATCTCTGGAGGAGGTGGGAGTGACGGGAAGGGAACAAAGTAAACCTAAGGGCTGTGAGTTTGGTAATGTCCATATGTGGTCACGATTTCTGCTTCCCATCTCCTCTAGAGGAAAAGCTCTGTGGTTTTGAGGTGAGGGGTGATTAAGCTGTGTAGCACAGACTCATTTGCAAATGTCAGCAAGAAGCAAGAGGTTTTTTTGTTTGCTTTTATTTTCCTGACAGTTTCTAAAGCCGTTGGCAGGAGTAGAGTTTTTCCCCTAGTTCATTAAAGTTTTAAAAGCTTTAAATGCTTCATTCTGAAAGGAAACCTCTCGGCTCGCTTGCAGCGTGACGCGGTAAATCCCTCTTTCGCAGCTCGCCTGCGTGTCTGTGTCTGCAGAAGAGCAGGCTCCCTCTGCTGTCTGCTCTCCAGAGCGCTGAGGGAAGGAGAGAGCAGCTAGAAAAATACATCATGAAATGCATTGTCCAGCCCCGAGATCCTGAGAGACACATCTACCTCAAGCTAAACACCACGATCCAGGTGTCAGTACCGCTGTGTTTCAGAGCAGGACTTCAGGGGTTTTCCAATTGTGCTGCAAGTACGACAAGAAGCCGCAATGTTTCGTTGCTAAGGGTGGAGGCAGGGATACAAAGACAGATGCTGGTGGTTGTCGGAAGAACCACCAAGCTATTTATACTCACAGTCCTTTTCATCTAATTGTGAGGATAGCAGAGGCTGAGGGTGGCTTTTGGTTTCAGGATGACCTGTAAAGAATTCCCGAACAGTGAGACTTTTGCCAGTTCAAGCTGCTTTTTGATGGAAAAGAAGGCAGGCTGTTTCATTCATTTTGTTCTGTTTTTCTTTAAATTTTAGAAATATCCTTTCAGTTCTTAGATTTTCAGGAGGAAATGCTAGGAAGTCTTGGCCTGTGTGTACTGCCTTCTTAACCCATTGGTAAAAACATCTTCAGAAATTGATGCCACTCATGTTTGCAAGTGTGCTCCGAAGCTTGGCCAGGACACTGTCACAGTTACGAAGGTGGAACACAAAGTCCCTGGGATGTAGAGCTGGCCCTGGTCGCTCACGTCTCATCTCCTTTCCAAGATCGCTCTTCTTTCTTCTCCAGGGAGGCGGCGGCTTCTGCCTCCCCTCCCCATTTTTTTTTTTCTGGTTCCCTCAGAACTCGGTGACAAGAAGCGCCCCAGTGAACAGTGACAGCCAGGGCCGATGCGGGGCCCGGTTCCTCACCACCTACGACAGGAGGTTTGTCATTAAGGCAGTGTCGAGCGAGGATGTAGCAGAGATGCACAACATCTTAAAGAAGTACCATCAGGTACGGTGAGTCTGGAACACTGGGAGGGGAGGTGGCGAACATCTTGGGATTTGCTGGGGAACCGGAGCTTGGATTCGCAGTGTGCAACCTGGCAGAGCTTGCAAATAGCTTTTGCAAAAGAAAACTGTTCCTTAGCACGTGAGGGCCAGTTGTGGCACAGCTGCCTGCTGCTTTGCAGTGCCGAGCCCCTTCACAGCTCACGCTGTTCCTTACATCGATGAATTATGGATTGCTGGTACCTGAGATCTGTAAACGTGCTCCTCATTCAATCCTTTGAATCAGACTTTCCAGAGGGACCAGAGAGGGGACAATTACATGCAGCAGGGAAGGGGGGGGCAAAGTGGGACAGCTGGAAATGTTCTACCCTGGTCCACATTATCTGCCGGTCCATCTGCCCTTTACTTTCAGATACACTTGCATAACCACAAGGAGTGACGTTAGCCGCTGCCAACACCAGACTCGCCCTGCTGAGCCGGGTGACAGACGCACACCTAGCCTGTTACAGCAGGCGGGACATGCACACCCGGCGGGATGCTCTGTCTCAGCTCAGGGTGGAAGATTCTTACAATGCCCTAACTTGCTTTTCTTGAGACCCGCGGAGCCGTTTGCCAGCCTTCTTTCCTTTCACCTCAGTATCAGATGGCTGGAACTGGAGGCTTTGCTATCAGCTTCTTGCTGAGCTTGTGTTCTGTCAGAGGTCGGTTTTGTGTGACAGTACCGTCTTTCTCTGCCCTTCCCTTCCCCACTCTCCTCCAGTTCATAGTGGAGTGTCATGGGAACACCCTCCTGCCCCAGTTCCTTGGCATGTACCGGCTCACCGTGGACGGAGTGGAAACCTACATGGTGGTTACCAGAAACGTATTTAGTCACAGGCTGACTGTGCACCGGAAATATGACCTCAAGGTGGGTGTCTGGAGGGCAGTCGTCGAGCTGAGAGCTCCTTTTCCAGGAGCTGGTCTTTGTAACACCTACGTGACAAGGTTCTGGGCTTTGCTTTTTGTTCAGGAAATTAGGTTTTGAGGGCTCTGGATGGGGCTTCACTTGAGGCTCACATGCTGTTCCATGAAAAAGGGGTTGAGCACTGCTTTTAAAAATACTTTCATTGTTTTTTTGCATGGAGGAATTAAATGGTGTCAATGAATTTTTTGGGAATATGATACACAGTGCAGCAATGCTCTTTTCTTTATTCTTTTATCAGGGCTCAACAGTATCCAGGGAAGCAAGCGATAAAGAGAAGGTATGGACCGTTCCTGGCCAGCCTTTCCTTCCTCCTGGTGGCTGGAAACGGATGGGATCCAACTGACTTCCCTTTTCCAAAGGGGTATTGAGGGGGAGATGTTAAATGGGCCTTGAGTGAGAACCTGTTTCTGCCCCATTTTTCAGGCTGTGCCCAGTAACAGCTTTTACCGCAGATGCTTTTATAAACCAGGCCAGCTCCTCTCAGATTCTTGGCTTATCGGAGCATGTTTGAGTCTGGTTTCTGGACCCGTTAGGGGAGTGGCACTTGACACGGGCTTTTTGTTGCAGGCCAAGGATCTACCAACATTCAAGGACAACGACTTCTTGAATGAGGGTCAGAAGCTGCACGTTGGAGAAGAGAGTAAAAAGAACTTCCTTGAAAAGCTGAAGCGGGACGTGGAGGTAGAGTTTCCTGGGGGGCAGCTTTTAACTGGATCCTCACTGAGGCCTCTGGCTCAAGGGGTGCAGCAGCGGCTGAAAAGCGAATCACTCCCGGATCAGTCAAGTGGTTACAGCCAGGGTTATGCTGAAGCAGTGGGCGTATGAGCTCGTGTCGATTTTCTGGAGTCTAGCAAGGGTTTAGCTCTCACTGCAGCCCTTTGTGTTCAGAAAGATACTGGCAGGGTAGGACTGAGGGTTTCTGATGGATGCTGTTGTTCTCACTCATCTCTTTCTCCCAGTTTTTAGCTCAGCTGAAGATTATGGACTACAGCTTGCTGGTTGGGATCCACGACGTTGACCGAGCAGAGCAGGAAGAGATGGAAGTGGAGGATCGGGCAGAGGACGAGGAGTGTGAGAACGATGGTCTCGGAGGCAACCCCATCTCCTCCTACGGCACACCCCCCGACAGCCCCGGCAATCTCCTCAACTACCCTCGCTTCTTTGGGCCTGGAGAGTTCGATCCTTCTGTCGATGTCTACGCCATGAAAAGCCACGAAAGTGAGTCTCATGGAATATTGCCCTGAAGAAGGTCTGGAGGGCAGAGGAGAGGTGTCCTGTGGTCTGGCTGGGCTAAATGGAGTGGAAGGACTGGCCACAGAGAGAGAGAGAGACCCTGCTGAGTGTCTCTGCTTTGTTGTTGTGGATGGTGTGAGTTGGAACGGGTAGAAGTGATGCTTGGAGAGCAGTGACGTGTTCAGAGAGCTTGTAGGTCTCTGGTGCGGTGTTTCCAGTCGTTCTCTGTCCTTCTACAGCCTCCAGCTGCCTTGCTTTCTCTGCTAGTTGCATCACAAGAGATCTGCTGTGTATTTCTTAAGGAGGGGGGTGCAGCTGGGCTTTGCTCACAGCTCAGGGTGTGCTAGCGACTCTCTTGCCTTGCTAGGTGCCCCCAAGAAGGAAGTGTACTTCATGGCCATTATAGACATTCTTACGCCATATGATGCGAAGAAGAAAGCTGCACATGCTGCCAAAACGGTGAAACACGGGGTAAGCAGCCTGCCGCCCGCAGGGAGGATGGGCTTTGGGGCTTTGCTTTGCCTGCATGCCTGCGTGCATATGCGTGATGTCTCCTGATACTGATTTTTCTACCAGTATGGAAATTCTCCAGTGATCCCATGCCCAAGAACAGCTCTTCCCTCACTTACTGTCTCCTCAGACTGTCTCGGAAAGTCTTTCCCTCTGGTGGTTTGGAGGTGACTTGCATTTATGTCCCAGTTTAGGAGGTGCTTGATTTCCCTGGTGTGGCCCAAACAGCCTCACAGAGCAGGAGAGGGCTGGCTGCCGGGAGACCTACTACCCTGTCCCCTTCCTGGGGCCAGTCCTCTTCCCTGGCAGCAATCCGGAACTTCCCAAAAGGGCTTTAAAAAACCCCAGGTTAGTGGGACATGGAGTTTTTCATGTTCCTTCCCCTCTAAACCACAAACAAATCCAATGCTTTGACTTGGTGGTCTGCAGAAGATCCAGCTGGAGCTAAAATCAGTTTCCTTTGGGATCTCTCTAGACCTCTCTGGATGTTGTTTTTTCCTAGAACTTGCAAGTTGTTATGGGTCCTTCCCGGGAGAGACAGGCTGTGCTGATGTGGTGTCTCCCTGCTGTCCTCCCTTCTCCACCCTTGGCAGCGCTGCAGGGTCTGCCCTTCCGGGAGGGTGTCGTGACTTGTGTCTCCTCTCTGCCTTGCAGGCTGGGGCAGAGATCTCCACCGTGAACCCAGAGCAGTACTCTAAACGCTTCAATGAATTTATCTCCAATATCCTGACATAGTCGTCTTC
The DNA here is from genome assembly GCA_011057875.1 of Pterocles orientalis. Classification (NCBI taxonomy): domain Eukaryota; kingdom Metazoa; phylum Chordata; class Aves; order Pterocliformes; family Pteroclidae; genus Pterocles; species Pterocles orientalis. The sequence goes on from WKFP01014037.1 coordinate 118,278, forward strand.
AGCCTTCAGCGTGAAACGAAGAGAAGAGGGGCTACTTCCAACCAGAGAAAACAGCCTGTGACACTAAAACAGACACTGTAGCAGCTCGTGGGGTGTGCGTGTGCGTGCGTGTGTGTGTGCAAGAGTGAGTGTGTGGCACCGCGTGATGTAAGAGAAAACTAATTCTAGGTGCACCCTCCAACAGTCCACTTGACCCAGGTGGAAAAGTGGGGTTTTATGTTACAGAAGTGCCCAGACATAGATTTGAGGGCTTTTTAAAACAAGCGAAGTGCATTGTTTCAGCACTGCTCTTTCTAACGACGTTTTCTCCTCTGTGATCAAGAGAATCCCGTAGGGATGTGATACGTGGCACTGTATAGAAGGGGTCACTCTAGATCACGTTCAGTGGGAGTGAAGCAGTGCCTGATTCCACAAACTACTACTTTTTTTTTTTTTTTTATGGGACTGTCTTTACCAGAAAGACATACAAGCCCTTTTATTTCCCTCTTGTTAGGAATTGGAAGGAAAATAGCTCACCATTTCAAGGATGGAAAATATTACTCTGATAAGGAGGAGTCGCTGAACTTTAGGTAAATTCAGACTGGGACACTTTATATTTTTTTGGTTAATTTAAGTAACAAAACCTTTTTTTTTTTGTAACTGCACTTGATTTACAAGAAAGACGAGGGAAATGAACATCTACCAAAGATGATCGCTTAAAGGTATAACTCCTAGAACCTAAAAAAAAAACCAAGAGTGAAAAGTAGTAGAGGCATTGAAAAACTTCCTGTAATAATGTTCGTGGACCCATTGTGCTTTAAATTGGCCAACTCTGAAGATTTCATGAAAAAAAAAAAAAAAAGCATTTTGTACCTGTAGATACGGGAT